>JAVJIF010010383.1:0-113143 GCA_038442645.1 Agave tequilana | reverse complement strand
GTTGATTGAGATGAGTTATTATCTTATCCATGTGAGCACATGCCTCGATTAACTGCTGATTAGTCTCGACCATAGTCTGCTACATGGATTCAAAACTTTTCTCTAATGTGCTTATCAATTCCTCATGCTCATTGTCAAATCCCCAAGATGGAGATGACGGTTCGGTGTAGGACCAATTTGATTGAGAATTTTGATATGATTGATCCCATGAAAATTGAGGACAATTCTAACCCTCTGAATTGAAGTTTGATGGATAAAGCTCGCTTGTAGGTCCTTGAAATGTGTGGAATTGATTTTGACTTAGTCCTAGCGAATACCCTATTGAAGAACACTGTTCTAAAGGATGATTTGAATCTTAACAGTGATGGCAACTCATTTGATGGTATGAAGAAAATGAGTAGTTTGTAGGATGGATGTATTCATTAAAGTTCGGAAGAGATGTTGGTTGATGGAAAGGAGTGTCTAGCCGATAAAATGGATCATAACCAAATGAATTTGGATAGGCCATGGGAAAGGATTTTTTTGGTTTTTTTAATTTTTGAATTTTTTTTAACAATCCGGTAAAAGTGTCAAAACTAAAGATAGAACACCGTGTCCCCGGCAACGGCGAAAAAAACTTGATGGGGGAGATTTCGCTCTCCGTAAGTGCACGTACGTTCAATGTAGCACTTGAGGGTCGAATTCACAAGGACAGGTGGTTCCTACGGTTTAGACACTTCTAGGCGAATTGGTAAAAAGTTTTATTAGTTTTGTTCTGAACTATGTGTTAATTTAGGAAAAGTCAAGCACCTAAGTTCAAATTTCCTAAACTGGAACCAAGTGGTTAATTTTGGTCTCCATACCTGTCTGTTTCCAGTCACCAAATTCTTATTCCTAAAGGCAAATTAAGTCTGAATACTAGATTTAAGCACAGGGTGTTATCTTAATCATATGGTCCATAAAAGGTAATACAACGACTAAATAAATTAAAAGCAAAAAAAACAGTAAACCCTAAGCATGGATCATTATCTCTTGATACATATCCTGTCAAATAACTAGTGACTTTAAAAATAATCTCCTAAAAGTGATAAGTCAAAGGTGAGTGTACAACCTTAGACAGAAGATCTACCGTTGACCACCTGATCATCTAGCCTAGGTTCATCTCCCCTAGATACTTGAAGGGAATTTAGCTACTCATGATCAGAGGAATAATACAATCTAATAAATAAAACATCATAAATTTTTCTATCTAATTAATTGTAGCATAAATTAATTAAACTAATTAAATTAATTAACACAACTAAATTACCTGAAAAATCCAACGCATGTGTCTCCTTCCGCCTTTCCTCTGCATGGAAATTAAAGCCAAGACGAGTCTTTTTTCTAAACAGCCGCCAGCTACTGTGCCATGATCCCATCTGCTACAATGTTGCGTGGACTCCCATGAAACACAACATCACTAAATAAATAGCGAAATCTAAAGAAACAATCCTCTTTGAGAACGCACCCGGACTTAATAATAGCAAAACACAACAAAAAAAAATTAGAAAAAAACTAGCAGCCAAAAAGAACAACCGCCATGAACAAAGCACAAAAACAATGAAATTTTTTTAATATTAAATGAAATTTCGGTCACAAAATTAGCACTGCCTTCTTCCTTCAATGATTCCACCAAAAAACAAAAAAATAAATAATAAATAAAACCACAAAAAAGGACCCCCCAGAACCCTAGGCATGTAGGCTTTATAAGCTACATGCTACACATGATATTCTCACCCACTAATACAAATGCACTCTTCTCATGATATAAATCTCATCACTAATAATTAAACAATAATGAGAGTGCAAATAGGACGAAAATTATCTTTGAACCCCTGGGTTTTTAAACTTGCATTTTAGTCTAGTCCAAACGCTGAAGTTGACTTTATGTGACAGTTTTGAGTCAGCAAATGGCTGAATTAGAAGAAGTGATCAACAGAAAAATTGTAACTCTCTGAATTCTCTTTCTCTGGACATCTTTAATGTCTTCTTTTGAAGTCTTGTAGCTAAAGTTATAGCCAAAATATCGCAACATGTCTGAAAGCAACGCTCAATTTTTTACAAATTGCGTGATTTTATTACTGAAAGTAACCAGATTCCTCTTCTCTTTTCTTTACTTGTTTCCTATAAAATTCAATCAATATAACCGAGTAGAATTATTTATATACAAATAATAGATAAATAAGAGTATGAAAATGTGATAAAATTATGCTCATCAAAGCTTTACAAATACACAAAATTATAACTCCTAAACTTCTCTATATAACAAATTTCCAATGAAGTGCTTGAAACCTTAAATTGAGCCTTCGCCTTACCATAACCTGAAACATAATAATTTATGGAGTGGTGAGCTCAACAGCTCAGTGAGGAGAGGGAAAAAATCAAGAGAATGATATACATGTCAGAATAAAAGGAAGCACATTTTTCTTCAAATGTCAAGGCGAATATAGTTAAGGAAAAGAAACAATTATATCAAGAGATAACAGTCAACTCAACTATCTCTATTGTTTGCAAAGTGACCTGACTCCTTCGGTCAGTGACTCTGTAACTTAAATCTCTGCACTGTAATTTGCAAGGTCTATGAGTTATATCGAATATTTTACTTTAGTGACTTAGTTTATTATTGAATTCATCTCACGGGTACATGTTCCTTACCTTATACACGATGGTACACTAATTACAATAAATTAAACCAGATAATATATATATCACCAAACATACTTATATATTGTATATCGTATCACACTTTAAGTATTGCATAGATTAACCCGTACATATTCACACATCATAAAATATTTCATTATTCTTATAATAAAGCAAAGTTTCACAGTCCTACATCAAGGACAAGCATACAACATTATTCATTTTAAATAAGCATATCTTTACTTTATGACATACGGTCCATCTCGCACCCAGTCTTCACGCCCACCAGCTCCCGCTGACCCCTTCCTTCATATAACAACATACAATATCATACGCCATCTTCACACCTACCAGCTCCCGCAGACCCCTTCCTTCGTTTAATAACATACAATGTCATACCCCATCTTCACACCTACCAGCTCCCGCTGCCCCTTTTTCGTTTAATAACACACAATGTCATACCCCGTCTTCACACCTACCAGCTCCCGCTAGCCTATTCCTTCGTTTAACAACACACAACATCACATACATGATTGAGGTTAGAACCTGCACACACAAATACCGAATTTCAGAACTAAGAATGAAAAGTACAAGTTACTCAATTCTACCGCAATAGCAAGTGGCTATGTGGGTTGTGATCCACAAGAAGGGACTAGCGATGGAAGTTTGTTTAGCAAGTTTTCTTTTAAGAAACAAAGGATGGTTAAAATTCCTCTTTAGTTTCTTAAAAAGAAAAGAAAAATAAATTACAATGAAGTTAGGAAGAAAGTGAGAGATAGAGAAACCAGAATTGGATATGTACAAAGAAATGGAAAAGGAGTGATAAAAGAAGTCGGTGTTGTTGGTGTTGGTGATCTAAACTAAAGAATAAAAAAAAGAAAGAAAAGATTAAAGAAATACTTATCTCCTTTGGTTGATGACTTACCTGGAACCCTTGCATGTTCTACCTTACTTCGAAGGCATTTAACGCATAAGCCATAAGATCGAGCTTAGTCCCCATTCGCATTACATCATCAAGACGAACAAGAATGAAATGATACGGAGTCTTGAGGAGGAGAACATCATCATGAAATATCATTGGCACTCACACAAACATTGTTATACTAATGCTTCTAGATTCACTTGAATGCTCATCATAACCAAAAGAGGAAAAGTAGAAAGAATAAGAAGGAAATAAAAGTAAAGACAAACATAAAAAAAAGTTACCTTTTATTGCTTGCAGAAACGATGGAAGAAAGGAGGAGGTACATCGTGTCACTCTCAACATAAGCCTCTCTCTTACTTACATGAATCTCAGTCTAAACTATACTTACGAAGAAATAAAAATTACATGAAAGAAAACAAAAACATACACTAAAAAAAAGAATGAAAAACTTGACTAACTCCTATCTCTGCATGGTCGTCCCCATTCGCAGTGAAAAACTTGCCTTTTATAGGCAAAAACCCAGAGGGGGGAGGTGTGAGAAGATAAGGGGAGCAAACGCTCCCCTTATCTCGATCAAAGAGAAGCGGATCCACGGATCTGGTCGCGGATCCGCGGCCTGGCTATGGCCAGGTGGCCACAGCCAGGGGAGTACAGCTCCACGTTTCGAGATTCAGCTTTATCTGGTTCTAGATTTTCCGTTACAGCTTCTGATTTTGATAAAACGGCCTTTTAACTCTGGCTTTAAACTGATTGATTTATAAAGATCCATTTTAACTGATGTTCAACCGATACATCCCCTCTGATCTGCCTCGATCTGCCCTGATCTTCTAATTTCAAATTTATTCTGATTTAATTCAGAATTTAATGGGCTTTTGGGCTCATTTCTTCACTCTCCTTTAGGAATGGGCCTACAAATAAATTAAATAATAATTAGGAACAAGCATAATTTATTTTATAATAAGTATGAGAATATAATAATAATGTGCAATCTTAGCGACCGATCACACCCTCATACCTATCTTTTGCTTGTCCTCGAGCAGAACAACTAAACTATAGTAAAAATTATTAGACCACTTTCGCAGGTCACGCGATTGCACTGAGCATGTGCAACAAGCCGTTAAACCTCTAAGTTTCCCCTAGAGAACGAGTTTTGTCTCGTGAGAGTTTTCAGTGGATTACACCCACAAAATCCATAAAGAAAGAGAAACAAAGAGTTAGTATTTTCAAATAGCATTTTGAAAGAGAAAAATATTTGAAATATAATTGTAAGATTTAAGTAATCTATAAGTTATAGGAAAACTGAAATTTTCATTCCTAAACTTAATCTCTTTTCAAAAATTTATTATCAATCAAAGTAAGGAGTCGAATTGTACTTCTCATTTAGTCTATTACTTTACCCTAAGTCATATGCACCTTGTGACCATGAAAATTTGACTAAGGGTTCATTAACTCTAACTCTTATGCCTTATTTATATACATACATATATATATACATACATACATATATATATATATATATATATATATACATACATATATATATATATATATATATATATTTTGTGGTATTATTCCTTAGTTCTATTAGGCTTTTTAATCTGCCCATGTAACAAGCCTTTAATCGATGACTCCCAAACCAAACGGTCTTAGGGCACCGGGTGAGAAAACACCCCAAGGACTTAAGGACTCGAGCAAACAAGGCCACAAAACTAAAGATTTTATTATATGAACCTCTTTTAGGCGTGAATACTTATGCTTTATGATTAAGGTAGAACCTGCACACAATACAGAATTTCAGATTTTAAGATTAAAGATTGCAAGTTACTCAATTCTACCGCAATAGCAAGTGGCTATGCGGGTCGTGATCCACAAGGAGGGACTAATGATTGAAGCTTTTTTAGTAAGTCTTCTTTTAAGATACAAAGTTTGGTTAAAGTTCTTCCTTAGTTCTTTAATAGAAAAAGGAAAATTGAGTTAAAGTTGAGTTAGAAAGGAAGCGATAGAATAAGAAGATGAAAAAATAAAAAATAGATTATATACAAAGAAATGGAAAAGAGTGATAAAAATGGTTGGAGATTGTGATATTGAAACTAAAAAATAAAAGAAAAGAAAGACAACCTAAAAATTACTTACCTCTTCAGTGCTCATATACCTTGGATCCGTTGCGACGACTTATCTTGTCTTTGAAGGCAATCAAGCATGGCGTATAGGATCTTCCCCATTCTCGATCTACACTACGAATAAAAGGGCAAACTATACTAGTAAGAGAAGGGTTGTTCATCACCATAGACCATCAAGGGCACTTGCAACGGCTAAGCAGTCTCGTAGCTATCGGATTCTCTTGGATTACAACACATCAGAGGAGAGTAAAAGAAAACAAGAATAAAGAAAAAAAAAGAAACTTTGATTCAATTCAAATAACAATGAAAGAAAAGACTTACGCCGGTGTCACCCTCAGTACAAGCTTGATCTCCTTCCTCTATGATACTTGTCTCTCCTCTCAGTTACATAAAGAAAAGTAAAAATTACATAACAAGAAAACTAAAAACCTAAGTTACAAACTACAAATTATCCTAAGTTCTATTCTCTGCTTGGTCCTTCCCCTTGCCTTTGAGATTGCAGGTATTTATAGAAGAAATACAGAGGTTAGAGGAGTATGAAGATAGGGAAGCTGACTTTTCTAAATTTGAATCCTCCCCTTATCTCCAAACTTGATTTGAGGTTGATATTTAGTTCTGATTTGCAGTTTGTTGGTGTGTTGATTGCTGAATATCACTTATCAAATGATAGAATTAGAAATAATGATCAATAGAAGAGTTGCAGCCCGATATGTTTTCTTTCTGGATCATCTTGAATCATCAGATTTGAGATTCCGTAGTGAAAGTTATGATTCATATACTAAAATGTATCCAGTTAGAATCTGAGTCAAACTTGCTTCATCTCATCCGTTGATCTTCTCTCTATCCATTTATCTCTCTGTATTTGGTATTATCCTCAATTGATCTTTAGCTAACCAAAATGGATTTATAGAAATCTAAATTTTATCGGTTTTCATTTGGTGTTATCTTTTGATTTGCTCTGATCTTCAGCTGAACATTTGCCCCAATCCTTGATTTGTTCTAACTTGATCTGGGATCATCCTCAGCTAACCAAATAGATCCAGTTAAATCTGATTTTAACTGGTATTTGTTTGGTTTAATCATCTTTCTCTTCATTATTATCTTCTGCAAAATAAATATTTAAGACAAGAAAATTAGCAGATTTATTACACGATAAATGTAGGAGTATAATGAAAAGAATGCAAAATATGTGTACGATCACACCCCCACACCTATCTTATGCTCGTCCTCGAGCAAAACAACAAAACTAAATCAAAGGTTATTAGACCACTTTCGCAGGTCACACGATTGCACTGAGCTTGTGCAACAAGCCGTTAAACCTCTAGGTTTCCCCCAGAGGACGAGTTTTGTCTCGTGAGGGTTTTCAGTGGATTACACCCACATAATCCATAAAGAAAGAGAAACAATGTGTTAGTATTTTCGAAAAACATTTTGAAAGAGAAAATATTTGAAATATAATTGTAAGATTTAAGTAATCTATAAGTTATAGGAAAACTAAATTTTTTATTCCTAAACTTTGTCTCTATTCAAAAATTTGTTATCAATCAAAGTAAGGAGTCAAATTGTACTTCTCATCTAGTCTATTACTTTACCCTGAGTCATATGCACCATCGTGACTGTGAAGTTTGACTAAGACTTCTTTAACATTAACTCCTATGCCTTATTTATATTTATTTTTGGTGGCATTTATTCCTCAATTCCATTAGGCTCTCTAATCTGCCCATGTAACAAGCATTTAGTCAGTGACACCCAAACCGGACAGTTTTAGGGCACCAGGTGAGAAAATACCCCTAAGGACTTAAAAACTCGAGCAGATAAGGCCACGAAACTAAGGTTTTTATTTATAAAATGTACCCCTTTTAGGCGTGAATATTTATGCTTCATGAGGCATAGATACCCAGCTTAATCAGAGGATTTATATATATATTTTTTAAACTTATCTAATTATCTTTTGCATAAATACCAAGGCTTGCTTAGGCCAAAGCACCTAGCTAATCAATAATTAGATTTGTTCATCTTTCATAGATATATTTTTTTTTCTTTTTTTATAAGGCATAAGAATCTTTGTTTTTTAACCCTAAGTGTGTAAGTGTATGAAGTGTGCATATTTCATTAAGGTAAAGATCAAGACTAAATTACTTTGACAAATTATCTTCCTAACCCTAAAAATCAAACAAATAATCTTATTTTGACCAAGTTTAAGAAATCCTAATTTTGATTTTCCTATTCCTTAAAACTGACTTAATTTCTTACAAAAAATATGTCAAAATATTGTTTCTATTTTCAAAAAGTTTTTTAAAAGTCAAGAAAATGTTAAATTTTTTTTTAAAAAGAAAAACCTAGGTTATGTTAGAACCCTCCCCCACACCTATCTCATGCATTGTCCTCAATGTATGAATTAATGCATAGATGCATGAAAAAGAAGACAGGGAAGGAAAATACTACCTTAAGGTGGTAGTTCCGGTGGTGGTCTGATTGGGTCAAGCGTTGCTACCCAATCAAGATAATATGGTAGTTCACGGAACCTACCTTTATTGACCACTTTTCTATTTACATATTTACAGTCCCTAGTATGAATAGGATCATGAAAGATCCTATCGTGAAACTTACTTCCTTTACATGATCAGTCCTGAAAAATCATCACAGAGTCATCATGGTCTATACCTATGTCCAACAAAAGAATATGACTCGGTGGAATGGTTGACTTGGACTCAAAAATGATAGGTTCAGGAACCAATACAAACTCGAGAAAATCGACTTGGGGTTCGAGAGTTAGTTTTGGTTCAAGCGTTGAGTCCAAGTCCAAGAATTGATATTCACATTCTTTTCCCATCAATGGAATGTGACTATCCAAAATTGGTGATTCAATTTCAAAATCTATGGGTACGGAATAAATGTTGGCTCAGAAAATTGGTCTAAATTGAGTAAGAATACCGGAGTCAATATAGATTCGAAGATGGAAACTGAATCACAAAGTTGGGGATCAGGTTCACATTCATGATCAAGTTCAATCTCATTAAAATGAAAACTTGCCACTTAGTTAATGGGTTGATATTGGTCAAATTCAAGGCTTTCTGGTGAAACTGAATTTTGATCAAAGTCTTCAAAGATACCATGATTCTTGGTTTTCATCAATATGGTTAGAAGTGTTAGGAATAGTCAAAGATTGAATAGGGAGAGTTTCCTTATTCCTACGCATGTTCTCCAATCTACTAATTCTTACTTCTATCATATCGAGTGGATCATTTTGACATTGAATCATGGTTTCCATACTCTTTTCTAAGTTGGCATATTCTCCTTGAAAAATAGAGTAAGGATCTGTAACTTGAAAATTTTTACGAGATTTTGAGTCTTCTAAAATTTGAATTCGTCGCTCAAGCTCATCTAAGGCTTCCATCTTCTTTTCCCAGTCAATTGATTCTTCTAATGGTTATTCGGGAGGAGTATATGAAGCTGGATGTTGGTAGGGTATTTGACAATATGACTCGGGGGAGTTGTATCCCCATTGACTCTGTGAAGAGCAGTGATGATTATTCCAGTCTTGTTCATAGTATTAGGACTAGGGCATGTAATGATTCGAATAAGACCAATCTCGCACACTAGGTTGGTTAAAGTTATGATATGCCGGATTGGTAATATCCGAAGAAGAGGTTGATGTGTAATATGGATTACCATTAAAATTGGAGAAATTGTTGTTATAAGCCATATCACACAATAACACAAACAAAGAAAAAAACAAACAAGTAAGCAAAGAAAAAAAGAAAAAAATTCTAACCTAAGTTAGGGTAGACCTTGACCTAGATGACTCCTAACTGGTTAGACTGTCCATAGGAGGTATAATGCAGACTTTGACCACAAGCTAATCAGCCAGGTTAGGGCAAGATTGGTGGGAGGTTATCTATCAAAGACGTTCCTTAATTAAGTAACCAACAACCTTCGGGCTTTCGGCCCTTAATCCCCTTCCTAGACACTGATTTGGCAAGAGTCAAATTCCAACACTTTTCTCCCTTAGGATAATCTCCTAATTGAGTCCGAGATGTCCCTAGGGCCAACGTCTACTCATTTTTAGTTAGGTTTGGGTTAGTGAGTGAGGAGATTGTTTGTGAGTTAAGGGAGGGTAATGACTTCCCCACCTTATCTTGTTTATAGGACAAGCCCTTAGATCAATTTAGTGCAGTGTACAAGAAAAGCAACACTTAAGCAGTATAAACAATCCAAAAGTGTTCTTATACTAGATGCTATGCACACGTACCTTTGCTCCAGCACTCTTCAACAGTAAATAGAAAATCTAATGTAATAGACACGTGCCTAAATGCAAAGTCTAAATCATTTTAGCATTTACAATCATCATTTTACTGTTGAGGTTAGAAAGTAAATACAGTGAATCAAACAAGAAAATAAATGCTACAGATATTTAAATTGTGCAATTCAGCCAACCTGCAGAAAATACAGGTTAGTAGTTCACTCAGTTTGCCACAGGACTATAGCAAATCTGAGGGCTTATTGGCTCTGCTTTCTTGAGCAGAGTCCAAGGCCACTTATATGTCCACTGCAGCAAGAATTCCTTGTTGTTAAATCTGTACAAAAAAAAGAAGAAAGTTAACTAAAAATGTAAACTTTAAAGAGAATTACTTACCGTCCCTTCCCGGCAACGGCGCCAAAATTTTGATTGAGGTAGAACCTGCACATAAATACAGAATTTCAGATTTTAAGATTAAAGACTGCAAGTTACTCAATTCTACCGCAATAGCAAGTGGCTATGCGGGTCGTGATCCACAAGGAGGGACTAACGATTGAAGCTTTTTTAGTAAGTCTTCTTTTAAGATACAAAGTTTGGTTAAAGTTCTTCTTTAGTTCTTTAATAGAAAAAGGAAAAATTGAGTTAAAGTTGAATTAGAAAGAAAGCGATAGAATAAGAAGATGGAAAAATGAAAATAGATTATATACAAAGAAATGAAAAAGAGTGATAAAAATGGTTGGAGATTGTGATATTGAAACTAAAGAATAAAAGAAAAGAAAGACAACCTAAAAATTACTTACCTCTTCAGTGCTCATATACCTTGGATCCGTTGCGACGACTTACCTTATCTTTGAAGGCAATCAAGCATGGCGTATAGGATCTTCCCCATTCTTGATCTACACTACGAATAAAAGGACAAACTATACTAGCAAGAGAAAGGTTGTTCATCACTATAGGCCATCAAGGGCACTTGCAATGGCTAAGCAGTCTCGAAGCTATCGGATTCTCTTGGATTGCAACACATCAGAGGAGAGTAAAAGAAAATAAGAGTAAAAAAAGAAAAAAGAAACTTTGATTCAATTCAAATAACAATGAAAGAAAAGACTTACTTACACCGGTGTCACCCTCAGTACAAGCTTGATCTCCTTCCTCCATGAAACTTGTCTCTCCTCTCAGTTACATAAAGAAAAGTAAAAATTACATAACAAGAAAACTAAAAACCTAAGTTATAAATTACAAATTATCCTAAGTTCTATTCTCTGCTTGGTCCTTCCCTTGCCTTTGAGATTGCAGGTATTTATAGAAGAAATACAGAGATTAGAGAGTATGAAGATAGGAAAAGCTGACTTTTCTGAATTTGAATCCTCCCCTTATCTCCAAACTTGATTTGAGGTGGATATTCAGTTCTAATCTGCAGTTTGTTGGCGTGTTGATTACTGAATATCACTTATCAAATGACAGAATTAGAAATAATGATCAACATAAGAGTTGTAGCCCAGTAAGTCATCTTTTTGGATCATCTTGAATCATCAGATTTGAGATTCTGTAGCGAAAGTTATGATTCAAATACTAAAATGTATTCAGTTAGAATCTGAGTCAAACTTGCTTCATCTCATCCGTTGATCTTCTCTCTATCCATTTATCTCTCTGTATTTGATATTATCCTCAATTGATTTTTAGCTAACCAAAATGGATTTATAGAAATTTGAATTTTATCGGTTTCCATTTGGTGTTATCTTTTTGATTTGCTCTGATCTTCAGCTGAACATTTGCCCCAATCCTTGATTTGTTCTAACTATATTTGGGATCATCCCCAGCTAACCAAATAGATCCAGTTAAATCTGATATTAACTGGTATTTATTTGGATTAATCCTCTTTCTCTTCATTATTATCTTCTGCAAAATAAATATTTAAGACAAGAAAATTAGCAGATTTATTACACGATAAATGTAGGAGTGTAATGAGAAGAATGCAAAATATGTGTATGATCACTTTATTAGGCACAAATACCCAGCTTAATCAGAAGATTTTTATATTTTTTTCTCAAACTTATCAATCATCTTTCGCATAAATACTAAGGCTTACTTAGGCCAAAGCACATAGCTAATCAATAAGTAGATTTGTTCATCTTTCATAGATATATTTTTTTCTTTTTTTTAATAAGGTATAAGAATATTCGTTTTTTAAACCCTAAGTGTGTAAGATTATGAAGTGTGCATTTTTCATTAAGGTAAAGATCCAGACTAAATTATTTTGACAAATTATCTTCCTAACTCTAAAAATCAAACAAATAATCTTATTTTGACCAAGTTTAAGAAATACTAATTTTGATTTTCCTATTCCTTAAAATTGACTTAATTTCTTACAAAAAATATGTCAAAATATTGTTTCTATTTTCAAAAAGTTTTTAAAAGTAAAGAAAATGTTAAATTTTTTTCTTTTTTAATAAAAAGAAAAACCTAAGTTATGTTAGAACCCTCCCCCACACCTTCTCATGCATTGTCCTCAATTTATGAAATAATGCATAGATACATGAAAAAGAAGACAAGGAAAGAAAATACTACCTTAAGGTGGTGGTTCCAGTGGTAATCTGATTGGTCCACGAAATGCGGCTCAATCGACTTTGCATGGAGTTCGGAGGAACCCACCAGAAATCTCTCTAATATAACCCGCTAAAATGATGTATACATGAAGGATTTTTATTAAAAATTTGACCCCATCTAATTTTCAAATTCCATAATTGATTTCGGAGTCAATTTTGTCAACTGCCTTATCCCAAAATGGACTGTGAAAAGATAGAATGATTGACTTGGACTTAAGAAGTACGGGAACTAATACCGACTCAGAAAAGTGACTTAAGTCAAGTAAAGGTTCAGGAGTCGAGATTGGTTCAGGAAGTGGGTCCAAATCAAGAAGTTGAAACTCAAGTCCACATTCATTTTCTCACAATGGAATGTGACTTAATATTGGTGATTCAAGTTCAAGAATGACAGGTGTGGGAATCAAAACTGACTCTAAAATATTACTCATGTCGGGTAACAAAACAGGAGTCAATATTGATTCGGGAATTTGAACTGGATCACAAAATTGAGAATTTAGGTCACATTTCTCATTGAGTTCAATTTCATAAAAATGAGAACTTGCCAATTTGTCGATGGGACTTTCAAAAGTATGAAATTGGTCAAGTTCAATATGCTGATCATCAAAGATGGGTGATTCAATTTCATTATGAATTGGCACAGGATCCAATGTTGACTCGGGAAAAAGATTAAAATCAGGTGAAGACATCGGAGTCATAATTGAATCACTAAGTTGAGGTTCATGATCATATTCATTCTCAAGTTCTATTTCAGGAAAGGAATAACTTTCTAAACTATCAATATCATTTTCAAAATTTAGTGTTTTGACAAGTTCAAATGATTGTGCTGAAATGGAACCTTATTTTTCAAAACAACATGACTCTTCAGCTCTAACAAAATGGTTAACGACATCAGAACTGGCCAAACGGTGAGAACATAGAGTTTGGACCATCACATCTATGTCATGATTACAAGCGTTTTGAGCCTGAGTCATGGCTTCAAGCATCTTTTCATAGTTGATAGGTTCATCATTTTGTTGCGATTGGTCTTGAAAAGATGAAGTGTTGTTTTGGAATTGGTGGTAAAATTGTGAGTCTATCAGATTTTGTGATTGTTGTTTGGACTCACGCATACTCATTTCCAAAATTGATGGTTTTTCTATTTTGGACTGGTGGAACTGAGTATGAATCTTGAAAATATTATGGACAAGGTGGATAAGGAGGACAAGTTGGTTGAAAATTGGACTCGGGGGAGGTGAATCCCTACTGACTCTGTGAAGAGTTGAAATTATTTTGAAAATTATGGTTATAAGATTGGGGGCATGGGTTATATTGATTCGGATAAGACCAATCCGGCACACTAGGTTGGTTAAAGTTATGATATGCCGGGTTGGTAATATCTGAAAAAGAGGTTGATGTATAATATGGATTACCATTAAAATTGGAAAAATTATTGTTATAAGCCATATCACACAATAAAAAACAAACAAAGAAAAAAACAAACAAATAAGCAAACAAAAAAGAAAAAATTCTAACTTAAGTTAGGGTAGACCTTTGACCTAGACGACTCCTAACTAGTTAGACTGTCCATAGGAGGTATAATGCAGACTTTGACCACAACTAAACAGCTAGGTCAGAGCAAGATTGGTGGGAGGTTATCCGTCAAAGACGTTCCTTAATTAAGTAACCACCAACCTTCGAGTTTTCGGCCCTTAATCCCCTTCCTAGACACTGATTTGGCAGGAGTCAAATTCTAACACCTTTCCCCCATAGGATAATCTCCTAATTGAGTTCGAGATGTCCCTAGGGCCAACGTCTACTCATTTTTAGTTAGGCTTGGGTTAGTGAGTGAGGAAATTGTTTGTGAGCTAAGGGAGGATAATGACTTCCCCACCTTATCTTGTTTATAGGACAAGCCCTTAGATCAATTTAGTACAGTGTACAAGAAAAGCAACACTTAAGCAATGTAAACAATTCAAAAGTGTTCTTATACTAGATGCTATGCACACGTACCTTTGCTCCAGCACTCTTCAACAGTAAATAGAAAATGTAATGAAATAGACACGTGCCTAAATGCAAAGTCTAAATCATTTTTTGCATTTACAATCATCATTTTATTGTTTAGGTTAGAAAGTAAATACAGTGAGACAAATAAGGAAATAAATACTACAAATATTTAAATTACGTAATTCAACCAACTTGCAGAAAATACAGGTTAGTAGTTCACTCAGTTTGCCACAGGACTGTAGCAAATCTGAGGGCATTTTAGCTCTGCTTTCTTGAGCAGAGTCCAAGGCCACTTATGCGTCCACTGCAGCAAGAATTCCTTATTGTTAAATCTGTACAAAAAACAAAGAAGAAAGTTAACCAAAAATGTGAACTTTAAAGAGAATTACTTACCGTCCCTCCCCGGCAACGGCGCCAAAATTTGATTGAGGTTAGAACCTACACAAAAAATACCGAATTTCAGAACTAAGAATGAAAAATACAAGTTACTTAATTCTACCGCAATAGCAAGTGGCTATAAGGTCATGATCTATCGGGAGGGACTAGCGATGGAAGCTTGTTTAGCAAGTTTTCTTTTAAGATACAAAGGATGGTTAAAATTCTTCTTTAGTTTCTTAAAAAGAAAAGAAAAATAAATTACAATGAAGTTAGGCAGAAAGTGAGAGATGGAGAAACCAGAATTGGATATGTACAAAAAAATGGAAAAGGAGTGATAAAAGAAGTCGGTGTTGTTGGTGTTGGTGATCTAAACTAAAGAAATAAAAGAAAAGAAATACTTACCTCCTTTGGTTGATGACTTACCTGGAACCCTTGTATGTTTTACCTTACTTCAGAGGCGTTCAACGCATAAGCCATAAGATCGAGCTCAGTCCCCATTCGCATTACATCATCAAGACGAACAAGAATGAAATGATGCGGAGTCTTGAGGAGGAGAACATCATCATGAAATATCGTTGGCACTCACACAAACATTGTTATACTGATGCTTCTACATTCACTTGAATGCTCATCATAACCAAAAGAGGAAAAGTAGAAAGAAGAAGAAGGAAACAAAAGTCAAGACAAACATAAAAAAAAGTTACCTTTTATTTCTTGCAGAAATGATGGAAGAAAGGAGGAGGTACATCAGTGTCACTCTCAATATAAGCCTCTCTCTCTCACTTACATGAATCTCAGTCTAAACTATACTTACAAAGAAATAAAAATTACATGAAAAGAAAACAAAAACATACACTACAAAGAATGAAAAACTGGACTAACTCCTATCTCTGCATGGTCGTCCCCATTCGCAGTGAAAAACTTGCCTTTTATAGGAAAAAACCCAGAGGCGGGAGGTGTGAGAAGATAAGGGGAGCAAACGCTCCCTTATCTCGATCAAAGAGCCATGGATCCACGGCTCTGGCCGCGGATTCGCGGCCTGGCTGTGGCCAGGTGGCCACAGCCAGGGGGTACAGCTCCACGTTTCGAGATTCAGCTTTATCTGGTTCTGGATTTCCCGTTGCAGCTTCTGATTTTGATAAAACGGCCTTTTAACTCTGGCTTTAAACCGATTGATTTATAAATATCCATTTTAATCGATGTTCAACCGATTACATCCCCTCTGATCTGTCTTGATCTGCCCTGATCTTCTAATTTTGAATTTATTCTGATTTAATTCAGAATTTGATGGGCTTTTGGGCTCATTTCTTCACTCTCCTTTAGGAATGGGCCTACAAATAAATTAAATAATAATTAGGAACAAGCAGAGTTTATTTTATAATAAGTATGAGAATATGATAATAAATGTGCAATCTTAGCTACTGATCAACACATCAACTATCAAGGTAACATACACATTGTCAGTTTTATTATGATATACTTTTTTCAATCACCGATCATGCGATTGATGTGTCACACATAATCAAGTTCATGTAACTAATAAGTACAAGCACAAATTCAAACATGCCTACACTTACATTTCTCAGTAGCGGAGAATACATTCAGTGCATTGGTTTTGTCGCTAGCGGCGAGCCTAGCACTGCCCAATAGTGCTGATGATGTAAGCGGGACTGCAGTAGCCTCGCTGTTAGCACAAAGTGCTTTAGCCTTAACTTCGCGGCTAAGAACTTTGGGAGCACCTTTAGGCGCTGAAGCTGCATAAGCACCGTTGTCAGCACCTAGAGATGATCCCTCAGCTCCACTGTAAAGAGCGAACTTAACGCTTGAAGCATGCTGCGATGCTTTGCTCGCTGCCTTCTCGTGAAGGTGGTTAGCACCGCTTGGTGCTTTAGTTTTAACTTGGCGACTGGGAACTTCACGCGTACCCTAGGGTACTGGTGCTGTGTCTGCCGTGTTATCAGTAACTTCGCTCAGAAGAACGAGGTTGACGCGAGGAGTCACTGCTCCTGAATTAGGCGAAGGCATAGTCGTCGTTCTAGCCTCGCGGCTAATGGCCTCAGCGAAGCAGGCAGGCATTTTACCTTTATTTTCGCATGACAGACGTGGCTTAGCTCTGTGAAGAGCTGAAATAGTCTTGCAGTCAGAGACTATTTTAGCTTCGTAGGAAGCTGAATCAAGAGATCTATCCACAGCTTTTCCAATCCACAGAGCCTTAGCAAAGGCTGTTTTAGGTTCACAAGGAACCTTTATAGCTTTGCGCACAGTGTTAATATGCTGGCGCAGAGCTATGTTAGTCTCTACTGAGACTGTGCTAGACTCGCATAGAGTCTGTTTAGCCTCGCCGGAGGCAATAATAGGCTTGCAGAGAGCCTTATTTGTCTCAACAGAGACTTGCTTTCAAGAGTTAGCCAGAGGGCCTCTGGCTACGCTGACCTCCTTGCGCACATGTAAGAAGCTTGTGCTACCCCCAGAGAGAAGTTGTTCAAACCTCTCTTGGTCAAAGTGAATGATCAACGTCTCAACAATAGACCCGAAGGTCTGATTGTCGCATTGCGACACTTGATTCTCAGCAGTGGAGAATACATTCCCCAGCGGAGTCGCCATCTTGTTTTCCATTGATTTTTGCAAAGGAAAAAACTTACAAAAAAAAAAGAGTTGAGGAGCTAGATTACAAGTAATTCTTTGTAGGAAGAAGATTATAAGTAGATCTCCTCTGATATTTCTAGGGAAGTGTGCCAGTAGGAATCTGATCACCGCACGATCACTTTATCCCTTTAACGATGCAATCGATCAGACAATTGGGCTGCTGCCTGATAGGATTCCCTTCTCGCCTGATTCGGGGAATAGGAAAACAGAAGGTTCGTAGAACTATCTTGTTACTTCTCGAGCTACCTCTGCTTGGGAATTCCTTCTCGCCTGGTTCCGGAGATTCCTTGAAAGGGAGGAAGATCTTAGGATATTAGCACCCTGATTAGAGAAGTAATTCTCTGAGTTCTTGGAAGCAAGAGAGCAGATCTCTGTCTTTTTTTCCTCTCTTTGGGGGTCTCGGTCCGTCCTCTGTACGCCTTTGGTACGATATTTATAGAGAGAGCAGGGGTATAATTGTCTCTTAAAAATCTGAAAACAGATTGAGTCAATCTGTTTTAATCTAGAAAGTAGCCTCGCCGCGAGGCTAAAGATAGTTTTTGCGAAGCTAGGAATAGCAAGTAGTGCTGATCTCTTGATCCGCTCTGCTAAATGAGGGATGTGCCCTTGATTCTTTCCAAATAACTAAAAGATTTCTTCTGATCTTCTTACCTGACTGGGAGAGTCAAAAGATTATGGCAAGCAACTGCCAAATTTGATCTCAATTAGATTTGATCTCATCTGGATTCAATCTCATCTGGAGATTTGATTGGTCAAAGGTGACCATAGAAGACTCACAGCGGAGCTACCGCGTCGAGCTCACAGCGAAGCTGGAAGGATCATCTGGCGAAGTTAGAAGAAAGCCCTTCAGCGGAGCTGGATAACTTTGTGGCGAAGTTGCCTTATCAATTCCCTTTTGCGCAACTGCATGGGGCTTCGAGCGAAGCTAATTCTCTGTGGAGTTAACTGAGCATTTTTGTGCGAAGTTGTAAGTTAGCTCGCAGCGAGACTGTGAAGGAGCTTTCTGCGATGCTAAGCAGCTTTGGCTTCTTATACGAGACTTTATCTCGTGGGCTCGTGCGAGACTAAGTGTTGAGCTAACTTAATATCTCTGGACCTACCTGGGCCTTCTCACGAGCTTTTCTTAGCCTACTGTTTGCTTCGCTGGATCAGTAGAATCCAAATTGCTGATTCTCCCCTTTGAGATGGGTGAAGAACTGGTCGTCAGCTTGTCTGCCGCTTGTCTTTTGTAGATGTCAACAAGTTAGACATTGTTCGGGTCAGTTAGGAATCTTGTCTTTTTTAGAGTGTTAACAAGACCCCTTCAAAGTTTTCGTAAGTCTGCAATGGACTGAGCAGCTGATGCGTGTTCCAAGAAGAGGTTGAAAGTTGCTTATCCGAGATGATCTACTTTGGGAAGGGGCTGGTAGTCGCTTATCCGAGATGATCCACGTCGGGAAAGCGGGCATCACCTGTAAGGTCTCGGATCCTTCCTTTGCCAATTTTAATCAAAGAAGATTCGGCTTTCTGGTGGCAACCAGTCCTTTGCCAATTTTCATCAAGGAAGATCTGGCTTCTTGATGGCAAAATCTGCCATCAGGCGAAGGATTTCCGTCGTGTGCAGGAGGAAGGCCTTTCTTGTCCAGTTGGTTTGGCTTATCACCTTGGAAGTAAGACAACTTATATACCTTTGGAGCAATGATTCGGTTGTACGAAAGACCACCTTGATGTAATGTCAATGTATCTTTCCTTTTGAATTAATAAAAATGTTTATTTTCTGCCTATCTGCTCTGTTTCCCTCCTTTTTGATCCGAGAACACCTGGAGTGGACTAGCTTTAGGTAAGTCTTTTCCTTAAAGGAAATGAAAACTATTAGCCGAGCTAAGCTTCCAGCGAAGCTGAAGACAAATTTCCAACTAAGTCAGGAGTGAATTTCTGGCGAAGCTAACACGGAATTTTCGCAAAGCTAGAGATGTGCTTTTAGCGGAGCTAAGGCACGTTTCTCAGCGAAGTTATTCAAACATCGCACGAAGTCAACACTGAACTCACGGCGGAGTTAGCCCTTAGCAGGGCTGAAGTAAAGCTTCTCGAGAAGGCGCTTTAGGCGCCATTTCAAATTAATTTGAAATGACTGCCTGCGCTCCTTTCGAGGAGGCGACATTTAGGCAATCATCCGCCTATAAAAGCCCGATTAGGCTGAAAGAGAAGGAACCACTTCTCTTTGAATTTTCAGAGAACTCCAAATATCTTCTTCTTCTTTCTTCTTCGTTTGAAAATTTAAGAACTTCGTTAGTTCTCCAATGGCTCTCAAAAGACGGGCAGGAAAAGAGATAGCAACCTCTACGATGGAGGTACCTTCTCCTCCTCCGGTCATCGAATGACCTATCGCGAGTAGGGATCTTTCCCTTTTGTTCAAAGATTTTCATCTCTCTTTTAAAGCCAATTCCTGACTATTCCATGATGAATCTGGAACGATGCATTGTGATCCAATGATCTCAGGGAGTTCAAGACCCTTAATTTCCCTTGATTTCTCGATTGGGAATCTAAGAACCGAAGGGTCTCTTCTCCAAGCTTCTATGCAAAGCTAACCCTTAGGCGGTTCACATCCTGTCGAACGATAGGATGCAAAACTAACCCTCAGAGCACAGCTGAAAAGGACCTTAATGCCTTTAAAAGAATTTTTTTTTTAGGCAACAGTACCTTTCTAACGAAGTTAGCCCCTGGGGCTTTGTCGTGTTCTGTTGTCCGAGGTCAAGCTTTCAGAGCGAAGCTAATACTTAGATATTTCTGTATCCTACCTTCATGTGGAGTGCGGAGTTAAGCTGCAGCTGCGAAGCTGAGCTTCGAGGAGAGCTAAAGCTAGGCCTGTCTCGCTTGAGGGGCGAAGCTATGCCTTAAAATTTTTCTAGATTTGGCTTTCTCTTGCCAACTGAACTAATTTAGTTTTGTCTTTTCTCTGCAGTGCACTATACTCCTGATCCTCTGAATAGTCTTTTTGGAACGCCCCGAGGGTTGGACGGTAATGTTAGCCTGTAGTTCCAAGGGCAGGCTTCACTATTCAGCGAGCGGAGCGCTCCTGGTCGGGATGCACTTATTCATGCTGGGGATCAGCGCACCGTGAGGAGCATCTTAACTACTGCTCCTCTTGAAGATTCTGAATGAAAAATCTATCGGAAGCCCGGCTTTATGTTTGGAGATGCAGCGCCAGACAACGATCACCAGCTATTAGCCGGAGAGAGGCAGTGGATTTTCAAACTGGATGGCGAGAAGTATTATCTCCCATCTAGCAAGCGTCATTTTCCCTTGTCCTTTTTTCAATGTGTGACGAGGGCTCGAAAGATGCAGTGACAAGTGACGCGGACTACCGATTCCGTTCACGTGGGGAAGTTGATAGCTCCGTCCCCCGATTATACAAGGGCAGGTCTTCCTCGCTGCATATTGGGTCTCCACCCTGGAAACGTACTTCCGGACATCCCAGTGGGAGAAAATCCCGCGGTGGTTTAGACTTTTGGGAATCAGTTCTTTAAAGCTCACGGTAACTATCCGGCCACTGATTTCAGGACCCCTGGGTGGATTCATCCTTCCAAGGCATGGTGGAGGGACTTGATTTTATATGTCCTTGCCTATTTTGAAGAGGAGCTGGAGATGTTGGGACTTTACGAGGCCGTCAGGGCGACCTGTTACGGCATTCAGATGAGCGTAGCGAACTTCTACGCCATCTTTGAGTTGTACTGCCTAGCTACAGGGACCTTCTTCACCCCTGTTGGCGAATTGGGCATGGCTTTGCATGAGATGTGGGATGTCTCTGCTCAGCCTTTGGGGTCTCTCCCGTATGAAGAATATTTCCCGTACGAGGCGGAATTGGCACTTCTGGAGAAGCAGGAGCCCCCCTTATTTGAGACTTACCAGGAGTTAATGTGCCACCTTTACATTTGCTCAAGCATGCATGGGAGCCATAAGGGAGCTTCATGCAGTTTGAAAAGCTGGGAAAATTATTTGTTCCCTGACCTAGAAGGTACTACCGAAGCGGCTCACTGTGGAGTTACAGATGAAGACATCTTTCGCCGGATGCAAGAGCACTCTCAAGGGGATTTGATTTTGGAAGAAGATGACGGACCCTATGAGAAAGGTGACATTCTTCGGAGTTTTCACCACCAGGCTCGTCGACCGACGGCCTGGAAGGCACTTCTAGCTGGCTTTTTAATGGTTTGGTTGAAGAGATGTATGGTGCCATCTCCGTCTAGCGACGTCATTCATCCAACTGTGTTATTACCAGCTGTTCTTCTAGTCCATGGTCGTTCTCTTGGACTTCTTCTAGTAGTGGTGTGATGTATTCAAAAAGGCCTTCATGCATTGACGGAGGCTTTCTGTAGGCCACCAACGACGAAGCAGGGAAAGGTAACTATCTTGCCTCGCGACGGACCAAACCCCATAATTGGTTTGCCATATACTTATTTGATGGCATGGTTCGCCCTTCACTGCCCCTCTATCATCCAAGCCGGTGAGGAACCCCCAGAAGGTGTTCGAATGGCGCTTCTTCGTCGATTCGAGGGGTGTTCATGGTCACGGACTTATGTGGCTGCGGTCCGCAAACTCATGTGTCGTCATGACGTCTACAGCCTTTTTCGGTGCTTTCCCTACATTCGTGATGCAGGCTATGGTGAAGAATTCAAGGATATAGGGGAAAGGCAGACGTTGTTGAGTCGGGGAGTCTTCGAATGGCTGGTTAGCATCCGGCCATCCCACTTGTTGTATAGAAGCAGGGACACCTGTTACCTGGAGCCCAATGTTCCGAGTCGGTTTGCTCATCAGTTTGGGTATGACCAACTATACGTATGTAATCCGAATAGCAGCCTGGCCTTCATGGGGAGCCTCATCGATGCAGCTCATGCCTGGCAGTTTTATATTGCTGGCTGTACTGAGGCGCGACTGTGCATGCCGCTGAGGACTCCGAACTTTCTGACGACCTTGGGATTCTGCCAGTGGTATAGAACTTCGAACTCTATACCAACTGGGTTTTCTATAAATTCCTTTGGTGTGAAGTTGATCTCTCAGCGGTTGAAGCGGAAGGTCACTGAGAGAAGCGAGGGTAAAAGGGTCTGTGTGCCAGGCCTCGGGGAATTCATTGCTATTGATGATAGCGAGGCTTCGAACGCAAGAAGTCCCCGCTTCAAAGGGGATGCAGATGCGAGGCTCCAGCAGCTGCTTCTTGTGGGGTAGGCATAGCCCCCATGGAAGATGTAGAGGTGGAGGATTTAGAGGAAGAAGATCCTGATATCCACTTCAAATGAAAGCGGCAAGGCGGATCTCGTAAGAAGAGGGTAGTGAAGAAACCTCGTTACTACGCTCCTACTGTTATTGCAGAGGGCGAATCATCTGCAGTGCCTCCTCCTGCTCCATTAGTCATTAAGTTGTCGGCCCCTAGGCAGACCGTTGGTAAAGCTGTCCCAGACCCGAGTAAGATCAGCTCCGTTCTTGCAATACACTCTTATATATTCCAAACAGCTCACTGTTTACTTCATGACTTCGGAACCGAGGCGGTGAGGGACCCGAGAGCTGAGGTCGCAGGAGAACAGGGGGAGCATTATGATCCCCTGTTCACTTATAGAGAAGGAGATGAGGCTAGCTATTTCGCCATCTCGAAAGAATCTGGAGGTGATGCGGCCGATGTAGGTCCTTTAGGTGCTAGGATCTCAAAAGGAAGCCCCATGGCCTCCAGCTCTATAGGGTGGACCACCGAGGGTTCAGCGAGCGAAGGTGGGCCGGCCGTCCGTGTCGACCCTGCCAAAGACTTTCCTATGGAGCCTGAGGGGACTGATGCCGCGGTCGAGGAAGTTCGGAGAGAAACTGCGGCCAAGGTGACTGAGGCGATATCATCTTTTGGTAGTGCTTTGACCTTTTGTAAGTAATTCTTTCCTGATATCGATCATACCTTGCTTAAACAGAGTCTTACTATAGGTGTTCCACCTTTGGGTGCATCGACTTCAAGAGAGCCAACCAATCTTTCCGAGAGAATCAGGGGTGAAGTAAGTACCTCGACTACGGCAGACACTGCTAAGTTGGATGCTTTGTATCATGGGTTGCCCTTTTATCACCCTGAACCGGAAAGTGGCTTAAAGAGACTGATGGGATAGTGGTAACGGAACCAATTTCACTTCCAACTACATTGGTAAGTGAACTGCCAGTAGTTTCGCTAGCGCTACCTATCCTGCCAATTGCGAAGTTGAAGGTGATTGCCAGTCCTACTTCTCTAACACTGGTGGTTGAGTCAGCTCTCTCAGAAATAGTCACTAGCCCTACTTTGGTTATGGCTAGTGTACTCGTTTCAATGAGGACCCCTCTGAGATCACCAGCGATCCCTCATATTGCTTCAGCCATTACTTCTATTATTCCTTCCACAGTTATGTCAGTGAAACCGGTGGAAGCTTTGTCTTCAGAGGCTGCTTGTTCACCAGGATTAGTTGAGTCCGAGAATGAATTCATGGCTGAGTTAGTTGCCAGCTTTTATAAGGGCTTAAAGTGATCTGTTGCCTTGGTCTTGAAGGGCTCGACTATCTCATTCTCTGCTTTAAAGGTGGTGCTCTCCCGAAGCATTAATAGTATCCGAGACTTTAGAGGGGACGACCAGGCCACGACATTGGAGCTTCTGGTGGACAGGCTTGAGAGGGATGTAGACAAGTGGCGTCGCCTTAGCCATTCAGATCTGCAGTCTTCAGTTAATGAACAGCTTGCGCACCTTGCTGCTCAAATGCATGAAGCCCATCTCGCTGCTCAAGAAGTAGCTAAAGCAATTTCCTCTGACTTGAAAACCTTGGAGATGAGGAGAGTAGAACTTGGGGATGCCGTAGATGCTTCTAACAACGCTTTTCTTGATGCTGAGGATAAGATTAAAAAGGACAAGGAAATGATCAAGAAGGCTAATCTTCTATTGTCCAAGGCTGAACCGGTGAGTCTTGAAGAAATTGCTCGATTAGAACAGCTTAAGGCTCAAAATGATGAAGTCCTGCGGCAGGAGCTAGCACAGAGGGCAACTTTGGCTGAAATTGAGGCTCGTTTATCCCAAACAGCGAGCTTTAATAAGGCCGAGTTGAGGTCGCAGGCACTTATCAGGGCTGCTGAGGAGAGGAAGAATAGGCTGGCTACTCTTGAAGAACAGATCAAATCTTACGAAGCGCCCTCGTAGCTCGTAATCCGAGCATCCATGTATTCCTCTTTTGAAATCAATAAAAAGTAATTTTATTTGATTCCCTTGTTGTATTTCCAACTTGTATTTTTTCTGAATTTTCAATCCTTATTTTCAAGTTGTTACAATCCTCGAAAAGAAGTGGAATAACGGTATAACTAATCTAATCAGTGGTGATAAACTAATAGTGTTAGTCACACATTAAAATAAATAGTCTTTACTGGACTAAAAGGTGAGACTTGGCTATCTGTCAGTTCAGAGGTCGTAGGGACGTAACCGATTAAGAAGCCACCAAGCTCAAAATTTTGTCAATCAGAGGTGACGAACTGGACATGATGACAAAGAAATAGTCCCTACTGGACTGAAAGGTGAGACTTGGCTATCTGTCGGTTCATAGGTCGTAGGGACATAACCGATTGAGAAACCACCAAGCTCAAAGTTTGTCATTCAGAGGTGACGAACTGGACATGATGACAAAGAAATAGTCCTTACTGGACTGAAAGATGAGACTTGGCTATCTGTCAGTTCAGAGGTCACAGGGACGTAACCGATTGATAAGCCACCAAGCTCAAAGTTTTGTCATTCAGAGGTGACGAACTGGACATGATGACAGAGAAATAGTCTATACTGGACTGAAAGATGAGACTTGGCTATCTGTCGGTTCAGAGATCACAAGAACGTAATCGATTGAGAAGCCACCAAGTTCAAAGTTTTGTCATTCAGAGGTGACGAACTGGACATGATGACAGAGAAATAGTCTCTACTGGACTGAAAGATGAGACTTGGCTATCTGTCGGTTCAAAGATCGCAGGGACATAACCGATTGAGAAGCCACCAAGCTTGAAATTCTGTCATTCAGAGGTGACGAATTGGACATGATGACAAAGAAATAGTCCCTACTGGACTAGAAGATGAGACTTGGCTATCTGTCAGTTCAGAGTTAGCAAGGACGTAACAGATTGAGAAGCCACCAAGCTCAAAAATTTGTCATTTGGAGGTGACGAACTGGACATGATGACAAAGGAATAGTCCCTACTGGACTGAAAGATGAGACTTGACTATCTGTTGGTTCAGAGGTAGCAAGGACGTAACCGATTGAGAAGCCACCAAGCTCGAAATTTTGTCATTCAGAGGTGACGAACTGGACATGATGACAAAGGAATAGTCCCTACTGGACTGAAAGATGAGACTTGGCTATCTGTCGATTCAGAGGTCGCAGGGACGTAACCGATTGAGAAGCCACCAAGCTCAAAATTTTATCATTCAGAGGTGACGAACTGGACATGATGACAAAGGAATAATTCCACTGGGAAAAGTAGGATTTAATTATGAACTCCATGGGGATTTTGATATCTTCTTCAGATACTATTTGGGAGAAATTGTCAGAAGTATATTGTTAACGTGGCAACCAGAAAGGGCCACTGAGGACTGAGTGGGAAACAATAGACTTTGAGGGGAGTCTACTAGAAACTCGTTGGGGAGTTAGAAAATGAATCCCATAAGAGATTACATGTCAGAGGTGATCATTAACGTGACAAAAAGAACTCCGTGGAGATTTATAAAGCAATTTGTCAGAGGTGTGATGTTAACTTGACAAGGATTCACTTACTGTTAGAGGTGCTTGAACATAATAGTAATTCGAGTGGACTGTCGTCCTGCTGAAGAGAATGACAAGTGGGGTTTATTCACTGGGGATATTGGCTTTATCCATTGGGAAGTAGATTACAGTCTTGCTATCAGAGGTTTAGTGTTAACATGATAGGTTAGGCTCATCATTTTGCAAGGATATGAATACCTTTATATGTGGTCTTACCATTCCATGGACAGGAATTGGTAAGTGATTTTGGAGAGGGAATCAAATGGGGACAGGTCCCTTAGGATTTTTAGCAAATCCTCAGCTGTCAACGGATTTGGTATGCCTTTACCAATTACTGTTTGAGTCGGGCTAGCCATGCTATTCCTCTCAGCATGATGAGTTGTCAAGGACTTATGTTGGACTTAAAGGCCAACATTTTTCCTCTATCCTTAACTGCGGAATCAACTGGGGACAGGTCCCTTAGGATTTTTAGCAAATCCTAAGCTGTCAACGGATTTGGTACGCCTTTACCAACTATCGTTTGAGTCAGGCTAGCCATGCTATTCCCCTCAGCATGATGAGTTGTCGAGGACTTATGTTGGGCTTAAAGACTAACATTTTTCCTCTATCCTTAACTGCGGAATCAACTGGGGACAGGTCCCTTAGGATAGGATTTTTAGCAAATCCTCAGCTGTCAACGGATTTAGTACGCCTTTACCAACTACCGTTTGAGTCGGGCTAGCCATGCTATTCCCCTCAGCATGATGAGTTATTGAGGATTTTATATTGGGCTTAGAAGCCAATGTTTTCCTTTAGCCTTATTCACAGAAGGCTTCAGATCGTGTCATATAAGGTGAACATTTCTGTATTCCACTGGTGACCTCTAAAATCTCACTGGGGATTAAAGAGTTAAGTCTAAACTTCATGGGAAATTTGTCGGGTAGATCGACATTTCTCGTGGAGCGTCACCTTTTGTTTATTAAGACTTTGGTTCTCAGCTGATCTTCGTGTCTAGATATGGAGTTCAAACTTCACAGGAAATATATCGACTAAATCGAGATTCCTCGTGGAGTTTCACTTTTGTTCGTCATAATCAAGACTTTAGTCATAACTGATCATCGAATCTGAACATGAATGTGGAAACATTAGAAAGGTCCTGCAAGGATGCATCACGAACCTTCTTCGATGAATTCGACTCATTCAAGATCGTCGTGAAGCCGAATTGATTTACCAAAAGAAGAATGTAGAGATGGTTAAAATTGATTCCACCTGTGGAAAAGGACTTCTTGAGGAGATGAAACAGTTAGACGAGTCCAACTTGATGATCAGATGTGTAATGTTAATATGATCACGCATAGTACTTCTTTGATCAAAGGTATAGTGTTAACGTGATCATGGATAGCACTTGTCATTGATTGGCATCAGGAGCGTGTCACCGTTTGGATTCTCTAGGCGATAAGCTCCACTCGAGTAGACTGCCTCTACTACGAAAGGTTGTCCTCATTTGGTTGGTGGAATGACATATTCAAACCCCCTACGCGTTTTCTGACGTTGTTGCTGTTGTGTCTTATCGGGGTCTGGTTGTACTGTCGCAAGTTATTTGCCAGACCTAGTGCCATCGGCTATCGGTTGTCTCCTCTTCAGAACTGCTGAGAAAAGTGGCTGGTGCGGTGTCATCTGCTGCGAGAGATATTGCAAGACTTGCCTTTGGCTTTGAACTGACTTGAGTTCCATTTGCTTTTAGCCGTTGATAGAATAAAACCCATGGCTTGGAAGTGAAAAGTCACCTAGAGGGGGGGGGGTGAATAGGTGACGATGCTAATCTTGTGAACTTAATGCGGAATTTAAAAACTAATTGCAATTATAACAATGATGCACACACACAAGCAAGTATAAGATATAGCAATTTGCACAATACACAAAGTAAAGAGAGAGATAGAGACAGTCAATGGATCAAGCGCAAACAACAAGATATGTTCCGAGGTTCGAGCACCCAGCTCTACATCTCCGCCTTCCACACACGAAGGATTTCCAATCCACTAGCTTGTCCACAAAGGACTCCCACCGAGGGAACCTCCACCGAGGATTTGGGGCAATCACAATACAGGGAGTACCCAACTCCTCTCCTTACAAACCACAACCTCCTCTTGAGGCAAACTCCAAGCCAACTACAACCTCCTCCTTGAGGCAAACACAACCCAATACAAAGATCACCTCACAAACTTGAGGGAAACAACCCAATAGCCAAACTTCCTCAACACAATGAGGGAAAGGCACAAAGCCAAGCTAAAGATAGGGTTTACAACTTAGTGGTTTCAAACAACAACCACAAAACAATCTCTTTTTTCCACACAAAATCCTATGGAAAAGATAGTAGATTTTAGCTCAAGTGTGGAGAAAACCAAGGGATTTGAAACCAGCAACTCAAAGAAAATCTTTGGGAAATAAATGAAACCAAGATAGAGAAGTTCAATTCAAAAGCTTTTCCCAAAACCCTTTTCTTTGATTTTTCAAACCCTAAAGAAAACACCAAAAAGATTGTTCAAATTAAGCTTAAAAACTTCTTTTTAATGCTGTAAAAACACCAGAGAGTATGTAAAAATTCGCACCAAAATTCTTAGAGAAAAACTCTTGCAAATGGGGTATTTATAGGCTAATCCAGAAAATAGCCGTTGGCTGTAATTTTTGCCAGAATTACCCTGACGGTCGACCGCCCTGTCGACTGCCCAACGGTCAATTTTTGACCCGTTGGCACTAGCGGTCGACCGCCCGGTCGACCCAAACAAACAGAGAGCAAACCTGCTCTCAGTCGGTCGATCGGCCCGGTCGACCGGCCAAAGGTGTAGCCAGCGTGCACGTTTCTGTGCACGTCGGTTGACCCATACGGTCGACCGGCTATAGGTGCGGTCGACCGGTACACCAAAACAGGTCAGAAATCTGGGGGGAATAAATATCCAATAAATTCTTATAAACTACTAAAAATCCCCAAAAATAGTTTTGTCAAATTGCATTGATATATAAACATGTGATAAAAGTTTTGACTCAAATATCAAGCAAAAACTATTTTTATGTCTTTTCATTTTTACCAAAAACCAAACCTTGTATTTTCTAAAACTTGGATTCTTGAATGGAAAATACATTTTGTCCAAAACTCTTCCAAGTACAAAAACATGATATTAAACAATATTAAGGCATAATGCATATGGATAGAAATCCAATATACATGAAACAAATATATATCATAGTTTTTGTCATTAATTCAAAAATATGTTTTGTCATAAATACCAAAACATAAAACTCATGAAGTAGACTATCAAACTAAGCTTGTTTAAGCAATAGAAGCATGCATGTATATAGAACAAATCATATATACATTAAACCATGTAAACTTGTTTTGATCTATCTATTCATGAAAACCAAGATCGGTTAAACCTAAAACGAAAAACCGAAAACCAATATTCAAAACATGAAACGTGTGTGTTGTGAACTTGAGCTTATCATACTATTCTAATCTTTACAATTAGGATCTAAACCCAAAACTAAATTATGGTACCGATGTCTTCTTGTAGAGCGCAATCTCCAAGCCGACTCGATCCAAAACTCTTTGATCCACGGAGCAAGTGCTATATATGATCTTTGACGCTTGGGCTCTTGAATCAACATGTGGGTAGCTTCCAAATCATCTTGTTGAAGCTAATCACCTACTAATAACTTGATTAAAGATCTGAAACTAAAATCAGAAGATTATTAGTACACATAACTACATGAGTTAATCATCATCAAAACTAGAGTGGAAGGCCTTTGGGCCAACAATCTCCCCCTTTTTGATGATGACAAAACTCATGGAGTTATATATGCATGGATTAAAGTAAAGCTTCAAAGAAGCTCCCCCTTAACTCATGCATAACAATAAAACATATAAGATATGCAATGAATGTTCTTAAACACATATAAACATGTTCTGGATACCAATTAAAATAAAACATAAACAATGAAACATGCTCTTGATACCAATAAAACAATAATATTGAAACCAACATATTATTACTAATGAAAACCAACTAAAACATATGCATAAATCAACCATGCATATAAACTACAAATTCTTCTCCCCCTTTTTGTCAATCATCAACAAAGGGGTAAAAACAAACATTATGAAAACAAATACTTCTCCCCCTAAATCTTCAAAACAAAGAAGCAATAAATTATTCCAAGGGGTAAAACCAAAGTCAATATGATGTCAATTGAAAATAACAAACTTTGAGAAATGCTAAATCCTATTTGAAATAAAACAAGGTATTGAAACAAAATAACATTTTATATCAAAATGAAAACATGTAATGTAAACTTGATACCAATAGATAATAAAAAATTGATACCAAATTTAAGGAAACAAATAGCATCTTGATACCAAAAGAAGATATTTTTCATTATAAGCATATGATACCAATTACTTTAATATCATAAAGTTAGGGAGTGGGAAACAAAAACAATGGTAAATCAAATACCGATTGAAATATAAAATACGAGTTTTCTCCCCCTTTATGAAATACCAAAAGAAAATATGCATAGGCTTGAAATAAGATACCAATTGAAAATTAAATCAATTGAAACATGATATTCATTAAAAATTCAAGCTTAGCAATCTTAAAATTATGATAAAGCTTGTATATGGATACCAATAGAAAAACTTAAGCTTAACATAACCAAAATTTGTGCTTCAAGATATAGGGATATAACAAGCACAAATAAATCATCTATATATGTATGTAAGAAATAGATACCAATAGAAATTGATACTATATGAAGTGTAAGCATACATATATAAAACAAAACATATATGAGTATACAAAAGGATGTCAAGATTGATACCAATTGAAAGAATTCAATGATACCAATTGAAACAACAATAAGATTAAGTGTATGACTTATATCAACTACCACCCATTCATGTTTAAGTTTTAGATGATTTTTCAAGATAAAACATACTTGAACATGGTCTCCCATCCAACCGCCCATAGAAGGTAGGGGTTTTCAAAAATAGGTTTGAAAATAAGCTTTGTTTGAAAATCTCTACATAGTGAAGAATACGGACTAGTTATAGGAAAAAAAACTTTTAAAACTAGTACGAAATCCTTCAAGTAAGGAATAAAACAAAGTTGTTTTTCATGAAACACATGTAAATCACATGATCACTAAACACTCAAAGTCCATAAAGCTCATTCAAATTCTCATGAAAACAAATCATGAGTAAACATTAAATAGGGTGAGTGTACAAGTGTTGTGTGAAACATATCATCATGAAAATGGACAATCAAGCTCGATTGAAATTCCTTTAAAATATAAACACATGAAAAACTAAATCTTCATTACTAAAGGAAATTTCCTCAATGATACGAAAATCATCATAACAAATTAAACTCCAAGGCATATGTATGTTTTGACAAAACAAAAGTATACATACATATCCCTAAACACAATTGAGTCCAAAATACAGATTTGCATGAAAAGCAAATGACTCAAGGGACATACATGTATATCTTAAGATTTGTCAAAATAGACATATACATGAAGTGAAAACACTTAATCATAGGAAAACACATCAAAAATAGGAATACATGTTTGAATGCATGAATCATCAAAACTAGACTATACTAGAACATCTAATGGGTACAAATAGGCATCCAAGCACAAACATATATAAAGGTTTATTTGTGGCCCATTCTATGTACAAGTATAAATCCTAGTTTTAATGAAAACTAACATCTAAGCATATATCCAAATCATTAAGCATAAAATGAGTCATAAATCAACAATATTCTAAAAATGATTATTATGTAAATCCACATGCTATAGGAAACATAAAATACATGATCAAAACAAGTGGCTAAATTAGAAATCATACAACACAAGTTATTTATCAAAACATGAATCATTAAAACACAAAAAAAAATCATAGTCAACCATATGATTTGCATGACAAAGACATGTGCATTAAACCTATGATAAACATGATAGCTAAAACATAAAGAGAACACAAAATATGGGTCCATACTAAACATGGGTGTCTCAATAACTAATCATGTAAAGCATAAGTCTAATAAACATGGCAAATATCATACTAATCATGAAATAATGAAACATGATTCAATAAGAACAAAAATCATAAACATCCAAATGGTCATAATGCATAAGCATGTGCATTAGATCTAGGGCATACATGTTAGTTTAAACAATGTGAGAACACTAAACATAGATCCATATAAGACATAGGTGCTCAAGTAACTAAACATGTATAACACTATTCTAAAAAAAAAAACATGGCATAAGCATAATGAACAATAAACCATGACATGCTATAAATAGATGAACATTAAAAGCATGCAATTAAAAAATGGGAGTTAGAGAATGATACCAAAACCGATGAAGGTGCATCTCTAATTCTCCAAACCATGGTGGTCCTCCCACCAAATCTCCTTGAGAGTGAAGCATCCAAATGGTTCTCCTTTTAGCTTAGAATGCATCCACCTCAAGGCACCAATGCTCTCACGTGATACGAGAGCTCCCACCTACATCAAAAGTCAAAGAGGTGGTTTTTGGTACCCATTTTCTTGTGGGTCCACTGGGGTTAATATCTTTTCTCACCCAAACATAATTAGTTGCTAAATTTACATTATAAATGCGATCATAACAAAATCTAGCAAGGTGGCCTTTTCGACCACAATGTGTACATGTGTACACGTGAGCATACATATGATGATGGTGATCATGAAAAGCATGTGTATGCCGTGATGAGTGTGCATGCAAGGTTGGAGCTTGTTTCTTGCGAACCAAGGTCTCCAAACGTGTGTGGTTCATGGCACAATGGCTCAAAGTGGAGCCCAAACTATCAACACTTTTCTTCAAAACAAGTATATCCTTTTCAATGCTAGAAGATAAAGTGGAACATGCGATGGGTGTGCTAGAACAAGAAGCTACACTAGCATGACAAACATGAATATCAATTTCTTTTTGCAAAGATTTATTTTTAATCAAAACCAAATCCAAATCTTTTGTTATGAAATCAATTTCATTTTTCAAAGTAACGTTTTCTTTAAAAACAAGATCTAATTTTGAAGATAAAACCTTATTGTTCTCCAAAATATCATCACAATCAATTTTGCCTTTTAAAACTTCAATTTCATTTAGGGCAAGGTCTAGTTGAGATCTTAGTGAGTCACGTTCACTAGCAATCTCTCCCTTCTCTTGCAAAACAGTTTCAAAGGTTGAGCATAAATCCTTTAATTCATTTTTCAAAACAAGATTATCATCTTTCAACAAATTATGTTTTTCCAACAAATTTTCAAGCTTTTGAGCAAGTTTCATATTTAAAGTTTGAACTTCAAAACATCCATGACAATAGGAACTAGAGCTATCATCTAGAGGGGAATCCGAATGTACCTCAAGGGAGTTCTTCCCTTGGACCATGAGGTATTGCTCTTCGGACTTTTCTCTTTTAGATCTCCTCGTCTTGTTGATAATCCTTGGAAGCTCGGGAGACGTCAAGATGCTCCAAACTGTAAAAGCCGAATCATAATGATCAAAAACGGGTAAAAGAAATTCATTAAGAGATGCTCTAAGTGCTCTAAGTGCTAATGCATTGGCTTTCTTATGCTTGCTACTATTAGGGAGGGTTTCTATAGTGATGGCTTGATAAACTAGATGACCTAGAGTTTTTAAATGCCTAGTCATGTCCACCTTCCAAGCATCAAGTCTAAAATGGTCAAACATAGGAGGGCTAGCCATGAGTGCAAACTAGTATGAGTGCAAATGAGCAATGCAAATGAAGATTAGCAAACCAAGATCTCACTCCTAGGTGGTTAAACCTAATATCAGGAGCGCTAGCTCTGATACCAATTGAAAAGTCACCTAGAGGGGGGTGAATAGGTGACGATGCTAATCTTGTGAACTTAATGCGGAATTTAAAAACTAATTGCAATTACAACAATGATGCACACACACAAGCAAGTATAAGATATAGCAATTTGCACAATACACAAAGTAAAGAGAGAGATAGAGAGAGTCAATAAATCAAGCGCAAACAACAAGATATGTTTCGAGGTTCGAGCACCCAGCTCTACATCCCCGCCTTCGACACACGAAGGATTTCCAATCCACTAGCTTGTCCACAAAGGACTCCCACCGAGGGAACCTCCACCGAGGATTTGGGGCAATCACAATACAAGGAGTACCCAACTCCTCTCCTTACAAACCACAACCTCCTCTTGAGGCAAACTCTAAGCCAACTACAACCTCCTCCTTGAGGCAAACACAACCCAATACAAAGATCACCTCACAAACTTGAGGGAAACAACCCAATAGCCAAACTTCCTCAACACAATGAGGGAAAGGCACAAAGCCAAGCTAAAGATAGGGTTTACAACTTAGTGGTTTCAAACAACAACCACAAAACAATCTCTTTTTCCCACACAAAATCCTATAGAAAAGATAGTAGATTTTAGCTCAAGTGTGGAGAAAACCAAGGGATTTGAAACCAGCAACTCAAAGAAAATCTTTGGGAAATAAATGAAACCAAGATAGAGAAGTTCAATTCAAAAGCTTTTCCCAAAACCCTTTTCTTTGATTTTTCAAACCCTAAAGAAAATACCAAAAAGATTGTTCAAATTAAGCTTAAAAACTTCTTTTTAATGCTGTAAAAACACCAGAGAGTATGTAAAAATTCGCACCAAAATTCTTAGAGAAAAACTCTTGCAAATGGGGTATTTATAGGCTAATCCAGAAAATAGCCGTTGGCTGTAATTTTTGCCAGAATTACCCTGACGGTCGACCGCCCTGTCGACCGCCCAACGGTCAATTTTTGACCCGTTGGCACTAGCGGTCGACCGCCCGGTCGACCCAAACAAACAGAGAGCAAACCTGCTCTCAGTCGGTCGACCGGCCCGGTCGACCGGCCAAAGGTGTAGCCAGCGTGCACGTTTCTGTGCACGTCGGTCGACCCATACGGTCGACCGGCTATAGGTGCGGTCGACCGTACCGGTCGACCGATCAGCCTGGCAGACACCAAAACAGGTCAGAAATCTGGGGGGAATAAATATCCAATAAATTCTTATAAACTACTAAAAATCCCCAAAAATAGTTTTGTCAAATTGCATTGATATATAAACATGTGATAAAAGTTTTGACTCAAATATCAAGCAAAAACTATTTTTATGTCTTTTCATTTTTACCAAAAACCAAACCTTGTATTTTCTAAAACTTGGATTCTTGAATGGAAAATACATTTTGTCTAAAACTCTTCCAAGTACAAAAACATGATATTAAACAACATTAAGGCATGATGCATATGGATAGAAATCCAATATACATGAAACAAATATATATCATAGTTTTTGTCATTAATTCAAAAATATGTTTTGTCATAAATACCAAAACATAAAACTCATGAAGTAGACTATCAAACTAAGCTTGTTTAAGCAATAGAAGCATGCATGTATATAGAATAAATCATATATACATTAAACCATGTAAACTTGTTTTGATCTATCTATTCATGAAAACCAAGATCGGTTAAACCTAAAACGAAAAACCGAAAACCAATATTCAAAACATGAAACGTGTGTGTTGTGAACTTGAGCTTATCATACTATTCTAATCTTTACAATTAGGATCTAAACCCAAAACTAAACTATGGTACCGATGTCTTCTTGTAGAGCACAATCTCCAAGCCGACTCGATCCAAAACTCTTTGATCCACGGAGCAAGTGCTATATATGATCTTTGACGCTTGGGCTCTTGAATCAACATGTGGGTAGCTTCCAAATCATCTTGTTGAAGCTAATCACCTACTAATAACTTGATTAAAGATCTGAAACTAAAATCACAAGATTATTAGTACACATAACTACATGAGTTAATCATCATCAAAACTAGAGTGGAAGGCCTTTGGGCCAACAGGAAGTAGAGTTGACTACCTCCTTATTCCCTTTCAGGATAGGGGTTAGGCAGTGGCCTTTTTATGTTCTGACTTTAGAGTCAAAACACCTGCTTCAATCAGTGCTTGGATTTTGTCTTTAAGGACATTGCACCTGCAAGTAGGATGATGAACCATCCAATGGAAAAGACAATAGTTGGGATCATTCGTTCGTCCCACTTCGTCTGGGCATCTAGCCTCTAACAACTTGAGCTTGTTGCTTTTGTTGAGCAAGTGGAAAAGTGTCACCACATGCTCATCTTTGAAGGAGTATTGTCTTTGATACTCCGAAGTCCTGTTGGAGTTACCTTTCTTTGATCGAGTTCCTCCATATACTTCTAATGCTGATGTTTCAGAAGATTCAGCTGTGCCATAGCTTTTGTTGTTGATTCCCCACCTTCTTTTGGGGGTCTCAAACTTTTTAACTGATTTTTCAGCTAGCTCGGCTTGTTCAATAAGCTCCTTCCAAGTGTGGGCTTTGACGGCTCCCATGCGAACTTCCACTTTGTCAAGGAAGTTACGCCTACACTTCTGAAGCAACATAGGCAAAGGCATACCTGCAGGGCACATGAGAGAAAGGTTGCGGAATCTCTCTATGTAATCCCATATAAATTCTCCTCCTTTCTGGACTGTCGAAAGGAGCGTGCCCATGGTCACCTCGGTATCATCCTCATAGAATCTGCAGAGGAATCGGGTTTCCAAGTCGAGCCAGGAATTGATGGAGTTCGTGGGGAGACTCATGAACCAATCAAAGGCTACCCCCTTGAGGGTGCCAATGAACAATCTGGCCATGATAGCATCATTACCTACTACATTACCGGTTTGCGATCGGAAGTAGTAAATGTGCTTATTTGGCGAGCTCTTACCATCATACGAGTGCAACATTGGTAGCTTAAACTTTGGCAGATATGGGACTGAATCCCATTCCAAGGGGTAAGGGCGGACCGCCCCTACTTTCTTCAGTTCGTCCCTTTGGGCTAGGGATGCAATCTGAGCCTGGATGCCTTTGATCACTTCGACATCAATTGAAGAGCCCTCCTTTGAATGATCAGTCTTGGTAGGTTCATCGTTATTGTTCTCCTCATTCTCATGTTTACTACCGGTTGTGTTATCATTGTTCCGGTTTGTCAGGAGCTGAGCCAATATTTGCTGGATATTATCCAAGACTTTTTGTTGGGCCCTTGAAAGTCTACTCCTGCGCCTCCATGCGATGACAGAGATCATCATCATTGTTGCTATCAGCCATGTTGGCTGATACAAACCTTGCCTGCACAGAGTTGATGGTGGCGGAGGAAGCGTAGCCGCTGGCTTCTTCTTCATCATCAGACCATTGGAATTGGTGTCTCAATGGTTCTGGCAACATAGCTTCTGAGGAAGAAGGTTGTCCATGATTACATGGTATTGTACATTGGCAGGTGCCCTTTTGTTCGACCAGAAGCTGACCTCGACCGGGGCTATAGTCGGGCCCTAGAGAACTGAATGAGGGAGTGGGAACCCCAGTTTCCTTCTTTGAGATCGTAGTAAATCCCTTCCTCTGCTTATCATGTTGACAGAGGCAGCTGTGAGGTGAGGCACCTTCACTGTCTTCTTCTTTCGAGACTTGAGCTTCTCAGAAGTTTGGACTGATAGCTGGTTGAACACCAATTGCTGGCTCGGAGGAGAAGTTGTGGGGATTGGTCCCAAACAGCAGTGGACAGAATATACCGTCACAGGTTGACACACCACTTGTCCGCACTGGGATGACGAGATGTGAACTGGCTCTTCGGAGCGGAGTTTCCACTTGTTGCTCAGATAATCCCGCAATTCTGCATTACCTGGGTCTAATTGATCCAACACGGAGACTCAGAGAAACTGGATGTTAGCCTGCTTGTGTTGAGAAACCCTAGGCTTAGCCTTGAAGATTTTCTTTTAGGCTATAGGCGAAGGTAGGATAGCTTCCCCTGAAAGAGTAGCTTCGCAAGGAGAAGCTACTGTTTTAGCTCTGTTGCGCAGAGTTCTTCCTGTGAGCAAGGTTGAAATAGCCCCGCTGTTAGCACTCAGTGCTGCTTCATTTTTAACCTCGCGGCCAAGGTTTTTAGCACTCAGTGCTTTGGTTTTGTTGCTAGTTGCGAGCCTAGCACTGCCCAATAGTGCTGATGATGTAAGCGGGGCTACAATAGCCTCGCTGTTAGCACAAAGTGCTTTAGCCCTAACTTCGCGGCTAAGAACTTTGGCAGCACCTTTAGACGCTGAAGTTGCATAAGCACCGCTGTCAGCACCTATGGACGATCTCTCAGCTCCGCTGTAAAGAGCGAACTTAACGCTTGAAGCATGCTGCGATGCTTTGCTCGCTGCCTTCTCGCGAAGGTGGTTAGCACCGCTTGGTGCTTTACTTTTAACTTGGCGGCTGGGAACTTCACGCGTACCCTGGGGTACTGGTGCTGTGTCTGTCGTGCTATCAGTAACTTCGCTCGAAAGAACGAGGTTGACGCGAGGAGTCACTGCTCCTGAATTAGGCGAAGGCATAGTCACCATTCTAGCCTCGCGGCTAATGGCCTCAGCGAAGTAGGCGGGCATTTTACCTTTATCTTTGCATGACAGGCGTTGTGAAGAGCTGAAATAGTCTTACAGTCGAGACTATTTTAGCTTCACAGGAAGCTGAATCAAGAGATCTATCCACAGCGTTTGCAATCCACAGAGCCTTAGCAAAGGCTGTTTTAGGTTCACAAGGAACCTTTATAGCTTTGCGCACAGTGTTAATATGCTGGTGCGGGGCTATGTTAGTCTTTACTGAGACTGTGCTAGACTCGCATAGAGTCTGTTTAGCCTCGCCGGAGACAGTAATAGGCTTGCAGAGAGCCTTATTTGTCTCAACAGAGACTTGCTTCCAAGAGTTAGCCAGAGGGGCTTTGGCTACGCTGACCTCCTTGCGCACATGTAAGGAGCTTGTGCTACCCCTAGAGAGAAGTTGTTCAAACCTCTCTTGATCAAAGTGAATGATCAACGTCTCAGCAATAGACCCGAAGGTCTGATTGTCGCATTGTGACACTTGATTCTCAGCAGTGGAGAATACATTCCCTAGCGGAGTCGCCATCTTGTTTTCCATTGATTTTTGCAAAGGGGAAAACTTATAAAAAAAGGGGTCGAGGAGCTAGATTACAAGTAATTCTTTGTAGGAAGAAGATTATAGGTAGATCTCCTCTGAGATTTCTGGGAAAGTATGCTGGTAGGAATCAGATCAGCGCGCAATTACTTTATCCCTTTGACGATCGATCGATCAGACAATCGGGATCAGACAATCGGGATGCTGCCTGATAGGATTCCCTTCTCGCCTGGTTCAGGAAATCAGAGAACAGAAGGTTGGTAGAACCCTCTTGTTACTTCTCGAGCAACCTCCGCTTGAGAATTCCTTCTCGCTTGGTTCCGGAGATTCCTTGAAAGGGAGAAAGATCTTAGGGTATTAGCACCCTGATTAGAGAAGTAATTCTCTGAGTTCTTGGAAGCAAGAGAGCAGATCTCTGTCTTTTTTCCCTCTCTTTGAGGGGGCTTGGTCCGTCCTTTGTTCGCCTTTGGTACGATATTTATAGAGAGAGCAGGGGTATAATTGTCCCTTGAAAATCTGGAAACAGATTGAGTCAATCTGTTTTAATCTGGAAAGTAGCCTTGCAACGAGGCAAAGATAGCTTTTGCGAAGCTAGGAATAGCAAGTAGTGCTAATCTCTTGATCCGCTCTGCTAAATGAGGGATTGCCCTTGATTCTTTCCAAATTACTGAAAGATTTCTTCTGATCTTCTTACCTGATTGGGAGAGTCAAAAGATTATGGCAAGCAACTGCCAAATTTGATCTCAATTAGATTTGATCTCATCTGGATTTGATCTCATCTGGAGATTTGATTGGTCAAAGGTGACAATAGAAGACCCGCAGCGGAGCTGCCGCATCGAGCTCACAGCGGAGCTGGAAGGAGCATCTGACGAAGTTAGAAGAAAGCCCTTCAGCGGAGCTGGATAACTTTGTGGCAAAGTTACCTTATCAATTACCCTTTTGCGCAGCTGCATGAGGCTTCGAGCGAAGCTAACTCTCTGCAAAGTTAACTGAGCCTGTCTGTGTGAAGTTGTAAGTTAGCTCGCAGCGAGACTGTGAAGGAGCTTTCTGCGATGCTAAGTAGCTTTGGCTTCTTATGCGAGACTTTATCTCGTGGGCATGTGCGAGACTTAGTGTTGAGCTAACTTAGTGTCTCTAGACCTGCCTGGGCCTTCTCACGAGCTTTTCTTGGCTTACTGTTTGCTTCGCTGGATCAACAGAATCCAAGTTGCTGATTCATCCCCTTTGAGATGGGTGAAGAACTGGTCGTCAGCTTGTCTATCGCTTGTCTTTTGTAGATGTCAACAAGTTAGACATTGTTCGGGCCAGTAAGGAATCTTGTCTTTTTTAGAGTGTCAACAGGCGCGTCCTGCCGGCGCGCACTACGCTGCTGTCACCCAGTGCAGAGAGGGAGGAGGAAAATAGGGAGAGATTGAAAGATTCAGAGAGAAATTGAGAGAGAGATTTTTTTTGAGAGATGAAATGTTTGGATTTTCTTTGATGGGTTCATCTTATTGAAGAGGCAGGATGTGTGATGAGGGAATTATTTCTTTCTCCATTTGCACAAATCCCCTTGCATAATTACTTATTGTCTCACTTTAATAATATCTTTACCTCTCTCCACATGCCACCTACACACATTTTCTAAACAAAATCCTAACCATCCATATACCCATCTCATGCATACCTACCCTCTCCCACTAACTATTAAGAATATAATATTATAGTATTTTATTAGAATTTGATTGTATTTTCTTGTATTTATATAATATACTCATTCATCAATTTATTACATGAATTTATATACACAATTTTGTATATAATTATATATACATGTATCCATGTAAGGATGACTGCATAAAAATTTTGCACATTTCACACACATGTATATACATATATATAAAATCTCCAGTTTACCTCACATCGAAATTTTCCCAAAATTTCAAAAATATCCCAAAATGACACAAAATAAATTTAAATTACCTCAGATAATCTTGTATAATCTCATTAATCAAGTATTAGAATATTAAATCAAGATTTTAATAATTCGGGGTGTTACACTCAAAGCCATCAATATATAAAAGTCCCAATATATAAATTACATACTCATCTATATCCAATCAATCATCATTACCCAATCTTAACTAAGACCATCATACACGCTCACTTCCATTAAGTTCAAACACAAGATTCAGAATTCCAAGTAACTAGTCAATTATGGATATACATGCCACCAGGTCAGGTCAATCCAATCTATGCCTACTCCTCAAGCACTATGAAATTTAAGATGCGTCTACGTCTGATAATCAACATCAACAATACATCAATACTCAAATAGTATAATTAGCGGTAAAATAGGAATACCTACAACTATATCAATCTCATCAGAATACCAATCAAAATCCTCTGAAACTAGCATCAATCATCATGTTAATCAATTCTAACTCTAACTAAGTCCATATCAGTCCAAGTATCAGAAGATCGGTCTTTTAATAAGGTATCTTCATATATAATACACTCTCAGTATACAATGAATTCTCATCTAACTTATCATCAGGTACATGAATATCAAGTCTAATAAGTACTCCACATAAAATATGAATCTTTAATCTCAACCATGAGCCAACCAATCTCAAGATCAATTAATTTATATTTTAAGATTTATCACAACTAAATCTGAATACGAAATGATTACACATGAAATGACCTAAGTCCCATATCACATATTAAGATCTAACCATATACATATGATGCTCAATATCAATAAGGTAACATTAAGAACTACCAAGTATTCCAAATATCACTAAACATATAAGAAACTAATACCTGACAGTTTAGCTCTCATCGAATCACCAATCAATCAATATGTAATTATTTTTACAAGTTTCAATTCACCAAATAATTGTCTGATAAATACTACACAAAAAGTGATGCTATTTGTCCTCATATATGAACTAAATTAGTCAATCTATTAATCGAAACAAGTCACAGTCCAAGATAATACTACAACTAGTTCTGAGCCAATAATGTCAAACAACTAACACATGAAAAGATACTAAATGGCACTCAAGTAAGTTATATAATCAAAGCAAACACTCACTGGTACCTAATGAAATGATACGGATAAGAGTACTGGTATAATAAGGCATATGGTCATATGAAATAAAACAAGCAATACACACACACACACACACACACACACACACACACATATATATATATATATTTCTGATAATGGTGAAAGAGGAAAATTATACTCATAAATATCATCTCAGAAAATTTTAGTAGCATAATTACATAACAAAATAAAATTATTTATCACAAAACTCTTATTTAACTAAAAGATAAAAAGAACACTTGCCTAAACTCGATCCTAAGTCCAAAGCACTAAAATCATAAGGCCCCGATAAATCTACATGGTTCATTTCAATAAAAATTGTTAGAATTTTTAAAAGAATATTTTACTTGGGAGTTATAATGAATTTTAATCTTAATTAATTGGTTTGGGGTTTGGAATATGGTCCTCTGGGTCTAATGAATTTAGTAGGTATAGTATAAACCAATTTTTAATTTTTATTGAATTTTTAATATGTTTTAAACCATTAAAAGCTTAACGGGTCTGAATTTACCATTAAGGAAAAATGGCTTTAAAGTGGGTGATTTAAGTTAATTCATGTTGCTATTTATCTAAAATTTTTATCATAGAAAGTAGAAGTATTGTAGACTATTGTTTATATTTTTCTCTATTTTTTTGATATTTTTAACTAATTATTTTAATATGCAATTCTTATTTCTTTCTTTTTTTTCTTTCTTTTTCTTTTTTTTATATATATCTCTAGCAGCTCAGGCCCAGGCCGGACCAGGCTTGGTCCGGTAATTTCTTTTTCTTTGAACAGGGCCCAAGCCCTTGTGCTATAGGCCCAGCGCTAGGCCAGCCTTGGCCCGAGCCAGGCCAAGCCAGCCCAGCCCAACCTGGCCTTGGGTCTGGCCTGGGCTGCACAGGGCAGTCCTTTTTTTGAAAATCCTTTATTAAAAATTTTGAAAAAAAAATGTAAATTAAAAATGTGAGTTGGTAATCTTCACACGTATTTTTTTATTGGATTTGTGGTTGTGTTTTAGTGTATAAAAATATTCATGGAGATCATGGTGTAGACGTAATGTTTAAAAAACATTTTATATCAAATAAATTATGAAAAGATAGATTTCTTACTTGGATTTGATCTCCCCGAACATGTTCCTCAATTTCTACACTTCAAGATTCTTTTTCATTCGTGCTCCGCTTGAGGAGAAAAGAAAGAAGGAAGTAGGAAGAGTTGTGTCATGATTTTTTTTGGAGGTAGAAAAAGAAGTAGTTTAGATTTTTTTTAATAGATTATTAGAGATTTTAAAAATCAGAATTTCAGTTGGGTTCAAACTGCTTGACTTAGTAGTTTAAGATAGAATTAATTAAGGTTTAATTTTGAAAATAAGATTTTGATTTGTGCAAGTTAGGATAGATATGATTTTTGTTAGTATTTATATTAGGATTAGTTAAGATTTATCAAAAGATTTGATAAGATAGGATTTGGATTAGAATTGGTTTTGAGTTATATATTATTGGGTTGGTGGGTTTCAGGTAGGTATGAGAAAAAGAATCAAGAAGAAAAAATAATAATTCAGGCAATAATATTAATAATAACAATGATGATAAATAATAATAATAATTAACCATGTAATAATAGAAAAATAATAATAATTAAAATAGTAATAATAATACTCTAGTAATAATAATTAACAACAATAATACCAATACATAATAATAATAATGTTAATATCAACAATAGTTAACAATACTACTAATAATAATTAAATAACCATAATAATAGAATAATAATTATAATCATAATGAAACACTTATTACTAAGAATAACAAATAATAATATTACTAGTAAAATAAAATAAATGCTTTAGAAAAATAAAAAATATAGTATTTTAGACCAGGAATATTACATTCTATCCACCTTATAAAATTTCACCCTCGAACTTTCGATAAAATAGGGAATGATAAAATCAAATTAAGAGAGAAGATAAAGCTTACACGCCGCTTCTCACTACATCATGGGTCCATCACGCTTCCGCTGCGCGCTCTGATCTCTGCTCACCGGCTTCAACATGGAGTGGTCAAACTCAGGAGACAAAATTAGGGAAATAGATTGGAAAGAAGAATAAGAATCAAAATAGAACCAAGATTACTCTAAAAGAAAAGTTGAAATCAAGAATATCAAAGATCTAAGAGATGGATTCTAAAGAGAGCAGATCAATCCCAAATGGAGTCAATATCATCGTATGGATACTATATGTATATTGCAGTGTAAATATAACTTGTCTCAGGTAACTGGTAAGAACTAGGTCCTCCTTGAGTAAAACTTGCTCTGATATCAAAGAAAACCCTATCACGTCCCGCTTCCTAAAATACGTGAAAACGGAGTCGCGACGAGAGTCGGCGATGTATATGCGTGAGGAGAATACCCACGTATACATGCTAAGCCTAAAATAACATGAACAAGTTATAAAATCTACTACAATAATTAATAACACTGCAATATGACATAAATATTTAACACAATGATAGCATATGAATAAGAATATGAAATGGTAACTGGATACGATACAGAGAGAATCAAAAAAATAATATGAATAAAACAGCAGGAATATCTATAATCAAAAAGAGAGAGACTCTTGCTCCTCAAGATGCATGTAATCCTCTCCTAATACCTGATCAGTAATAAATAGCCACATATCTGGATATGCAAATCCAGGGAGTCAGAACTCCTAGTGAATGTGTAAGAATAAACTGAAAAGTACATATGCATATAACATGTGAGCAGATAAAAAAATTATATATATACTGGAATAAGAAATGGCATGAATAAAGAAAATAAACAGTAATGTGGATAGCAAATAGTAGAGTATGTGTCCAGTCAGGTATTCAATTAGGATTCTATCACGATCTATAAATCAAGCGGGTAGAGTCAGTCAGTACTAGAGCCAGATGTCCAATCAGGTCAGGTGTAACATTAGGTGTCCAACATACATACATGTATCAGGCAAAGACAAATCAATTATAGTACCTTATTATTTATTATGTCAGCAAATACCACTTGCCACTAGTAATAGACGCATCTCATACTACACCTATCACATGTGTCTATCAGGGTCCTAAGTTAATGAAACTGATCGGTTGGAGACATTGTCCATACTTTAGGTGGATCCCGTACATACCCAGGACCACGGCCCAGACTCTTGGCGCTGAACCAGGCCTTACCGTAAGATAGTCAGGAACATGTATAATAGGAACAAGAACAAGACGGGGTGTCAGTTACCCCCAGAAACCCTGTAGTGGAACCCTCTTTCGGCTGCGCAACCAATATCCTAGGTCCACCCAAAATATAGACGTTTTCTCCTCCATCAATTTCTCCAATCCAAATGTAAGTTGTTTAATGTCATGTTATTAGTTTATTAAGATTATTTAATATGCATGTTACTTAGATCACTGGGACAACTTGGTGATAGCCATGGTAACGACGTCAACATGTGTAATCAGGATACCGGTATAATAAGATATATAATGTCAGTGAATAGGATATCGGTACAACAGGACATGTAACAAGTATAACATGAGAGTGTTTTTATCGTATATAATATTTTTCTGCAATTATTGTAACACTGATATTATAGTTATTAGGTAAATGTCATATATAATCAGTTAAGTTCTTCAGGTAAATCATGATATTCAGAATAAGTAATGACCTGCTGGCATGAATTGAATAATTCGGGAAAAATATTTAATCAATTCAGATCCTCAAAGTCATCGATATATTCAAGTCCCAATATATAAAATACATACTTATCTATATCCAACCAATCATAACTATGCAATCTTAATTAAGACCATCATACACGCTCATTTCTTTAAAGTCCAAACACAAGATCCAGAAATCCAAGTAACTAGTCAATTATGGATATACATGCCACCAGGTTAAGTCGATCCAATTTACGCCTACTCCTCAAGCAATATGAAATCTAAGATGCCTCTACGTCTGATAATCAACATCAACAAGACATCAATACTCAAACAGTATAATTAGAGGTAAAATAGAGAATACCCACAACTACGAATCCAACTACATCAATCTGATCAGAACACCGATCAAAATCCTCTGAAACAAACGCCAATCCTCATGTGAGTCAATTCTAACCCTAACTAAGTCCATAGCAGTCCAAGTATCAGAAGATCAATCTTTTAATAAGGTATCTTTATATATAATATACTCTCAGAATACAATGAATTCTCATCAACTTATCATCAAGTACATGAATATCAAGTCTGATAAGTACTCCACATAAATATGAATCTTAAATCTCAATCATGAGCCAACCAACCTCAAGATCAATCAATTTATATTTAAGATTTATCACAACTAAATCTGAATTCGAAACGATTACACATGAAATGACCCAACTCCCATATCACAATACTAAGATCTAACCATATACATATGATGCTCAATATCAATAAGGTAACATCAAGAACTACCAAGTACCCAAAATATCACTAAACATATAAGAACTAATACCTGACAATCTAGCCCTCATCGACTCATCAATCAATCAATATGTAATTATTTTGCAAGTTTCAATTCACCAAATAATTGTCCAATAAATAATACACATGAGTGATGCATCTGTCCTCAAATATGAACTAGATCATGTTGGCCCAAAGGCCCATCACTCTAGTTTTGATGATAATCAACTCATGTAGTTATGTTTACTATGATCTTGTGTTTAATTAGTGACAGATTTATGATCAAGATCTTAGTAGATGTGGAGCTTCAACAAAGGATTTAAAGTCATATTTTGGAGCTTACACCGGTTTGATTCACGAGCCTATGCATCAAGACCACATCAAGTACTCAAGAGGAGTCGAGCTCGTTGGATTGCATTTGGACCAAGTCAAGATGATGAGAAGACTTCAAGGGAAGACTTCAAGATCAAGACTTGTGTCTAGGTGTAAGATTTAGTTTTTAGAAGATTTTGTTTTAGTTAAAATGTAAAGGATAGAGTAGTTGGTAGATTGCTCAAGTATTATATACACACACACTCTTGATAGTTTTGTTTTTACAAAAGATTTTCATTTTAGAAAATACATGTTTGGATTTTGGTTTTCATGTTTACATATCTTTTAACCAAAATCATGTTTAGAGCTTAATATCAAAAACTTAGATATTTCATCTTATTTGTGTAATGGATCATCTCCATACACACTATGCTTTAATGAATTCAAAATATCTAGTTTTTATTTAAAGGAGTTTTGGAAAAACAAGATTTTGGAAAATACAAGTTTTCAATTGAGCCAATATTTCCATATTACAAAAATAGTCCTAATCTCTTATAACATGCCTTGATTGTGTGCAAGCATGTTTGTTTATCAAAGAATATTGGTAAAACTATTTTTGTAGATTTTTAAGTATTTTATGAGATTTTATTTCAATCAAAAAGACCAAGTTTTAAATCCCTTATCAGATTTTTGTTTCAGGCTTCAGCCAAGTCGACTAGTCGACCTATCAAGTCGACTAGAGCTAAAGTCGGCCGACTGGCTCGGTCGACCGACGTGCACGACGTGCACGCCTTGACCTGGCAGATGGCCGGTCTGCCGACCCAGTCGACCGGAACTGAGAGCAGTGCTCTCTGTTCTTTTAGGTCGACCGGGCGGTCGACCGGAGGCTCCAACGGTCTGATTTTTTACCGTTGGCGGTTGACCGACAGGTCTGACAGACCCCAACGGCTAGTTTTTGACAGCCTATAAATTTGGGGGTTTGGTCATTGTTTTGAGATAAGATTTTCAAGTGGGTTTTCACTAGTTTTTCCTGAACTATTTAGAGGTTTTCCTACACTTGATTTAGAGCAAATATTTCCAATCAAAAGGAAGAGTTTTTATCAAGAGTGTTAAAAAGAGATTTCTTGAGTTTTCCTCCACCATTCTCTTCCTTGTTTTTCTCAATAACACTTGAGCAACCCATTGAGCTATTCATTCTATAGGAGTGTTTTTGTGAGAGGATTTTAGGTGATCAAGAGTTGTGATCACCAAAGTTCTACTTTGTTCCTTTGAGAAGGCGGACGGTTGTGTTCGCATTGTTTCGGGTCCTAGTGAGGACTCGGTGTTTCGGGTTCAGGTGCGAACTCTTTGATTGAGGTGCGGCCTCGGCGAGCCGGTGGGCTTGCGTGTGTAAGGACTAGGGAGTCCGAGAGCTTGTAGGTGTTGCGGCACCGGGTGATCCATTGGGATCGATCATAGTGGAAATCCTTCGTGTGTCGAAGGCGGGGATGTAGAGCAAGGGTGCTCGAACCTCGAAACAAATCCCTTGTGTTTGCGATTGCTCACTCTCTCTCTCTCTCTCTTTGTCTCTTGTTCATATCTTGCATACTTTTATTGTCTATCTTTATATGCTTGATATATTCATTTGTGCTCATTGATATACTTGCTTGGGTTGTTTGCTAACACTTGTATTTAACCAAGAGAGCCAACGCGGCACCTCAACCCATTCAAGGGGAATCTAGAGGAGTTTATCCAAAGCCCTTTGTTGGCCCAAAGGCCTATCACCCTAGTTTTGATGATGATCAACTCATGAAGTTATGTTTACTAATGATCTTGTGTTTAATTAGTGACAGATTCATTATCAAGATCTTAGTAGGTGCATAGCTCAACAAAGGATAAAATGTCAAAATTTGGAGCTAGCACGGTGTGATCCAAGGAGCTTTTGGATCAAGCTTGGACCAAGTCAAGAAGATGAGAAGCCTTCAAGTGAAGACTTCAAGAAGATGAAGACTTGTGTCTAGGTATAAGATTTTGTTTTTGTTTTAGTAAAAATGTTAAGGATAGAATAGTGGTGGATTGCTCAAGTATACCATGCACACACACTCTTGATAGAATTGTTTTCATAAAAGATTTTTTAATTTAGAAAAGATTTTTCATTTTGGAAAAACATAGTTTTGGTTTTTGGTATTCAAAGTTATATGTTTCAACCAAAACCTTATTTAGAGCTTAATGTCAAAAACATAAATATTTCATCTTGATTGTGTAGTGGATCATATCCATACACACTATGCTTTAAAAGTATATCTTGTTTTTGTATTGATGAAGTTTTAGAAAAACAAGTTTTTTGGAAAAATCAAGTTTGGAAAAATACCATGTTAGTTTTGAACCAATATTTCCAACTTACAAAAATAGTCCAATCTTTTATAACATGCCTTGATTTTGTGCAAGCATGTTTGTATTCCAAAGTATATTGGTTAAACTATTTTTGTAAATTTTTATGTATTTTATGGGATTTTATTTGAGCCAAAAAGACTAACTTTTTAATCTCAGAAAATTGTTTCAGGCTTCGTATAAGTCGACTAGTAACCTTTATAGTCGACTAATACAGGAGTCGGCCGACCGGACCGGTCGACCGACGTGCACAAACGTGCACGCCTTTGTGTACTGGAGGACGGCCGACCGTGCCGGTCGACCGCTCCAGAGAGCTCTGCTCTCTGGAAAGTTCGGCCGACCGTACGGGTCGACCGACAGAGAGTTAGACTCTTAGCTCCAGTGGGTCGGTCGACCCAGGCGGTCGACCGTGGCTCCAACGGTCTGATTTTTGACCGTTGGCGGTCGACCGCCCGGGTCGACCGGCAGCTCTGACAGACCCCAACGGCTATATTTTTCTGGCCTATATATTTGGGGGTTTGTGTACTGTTTTCTACAAGATTTGGAGATAGTTTTAGAGCCAGTTTTTCCCACTCTTTTCAGAAATTTTTCTCCACAAAATAGAGAGCAAATATTTCCTATCTAAAGGGAAGATTTAGCAAGAGTGTTTTAAGTGATTCTTTGAGTTTTCCTCCACCACTCTCATCCTAGTTTTTCTCACACCACACTTGAGCTATCCATTGCTATTCATCTTATAGGAGTGTTGTAGTGAGAGCTTTTATTGGTGATCAAAGTGTTTAGATCACCAAGAGATCATTTCTTGTACTTTGAGGAGGCGGACGTGTGTGTCCGCGTTGTTTCGAGTTCGGGTGCGAACTCCGTGTTTGAGGTGCGGCCTCGGCGAGCTAGTGAGCTTGCGTGTGTACGGGACTAGGGAGTCCGAGGGCTTGTAGGTGTTGCGGTACCGAGGAGAGATCTATTGGGATCTTGCATAGTGGAAATCCTTCGTGTGTCGAAGGCGGGGATGTAGAGCAAGTGTGCTCGAACCTCGAAACAAACCCTTTGTGTTTGCGATTGCTCTCTCTCTCTCTCTTTGTCTCTTATTATATCTTGCATGCTTACTTTGTGCCTATCTTTACATGCTTGATATATTCATTGTGCTTAATTGATATACTTGCTTGGGATTGTTAACTAACACTTGTATTCAACCAAGAGAGCCAACACGGCACCTCAACCCATTCAAGGGGAATCTAGAGGAGTTTGTCCAGAGCCCTTCACGGGGAATTCGGCAACACTCTTGTGTTATACATAGTGTTTAGTGTAGAAGTTTTAATTTGGTCATAATTGTTTTAGCTTCCGCATTATTTGCATCATTCCTCATTAAGTGACCATTAGATTAGCCTTCACCTATTCACCCCCCCTCTAGGTGAACCTACAATTGGTATCAGAGCTTGGTACGCTGATTTGGGTCTAACAACCTAGAGTTAAAGTCCTCATTTTAGGCTAATCACAATATTTGTACACACACCATGGATTTCATGTCACCACCCACCTTTGACATTCTTAACATCTAAATTTGGAAGGTGAAGATGTCCTTGTACCTCAAAGCCTTAGGTTATCATGTTTATCTTGCCACTACTAATAATGCATATTGTTTAGATGGTAAGAATATTGAGGCTAATACAAAAGCCCTACATGCTTTAAAGTCTACCCTAGATGATGTTTATTTATCTAGAGTTGCTAATATTGATTTGGCTTTTGTAGTGTGGAACGCCCTCCTTTCCTTTGGCGAAAAAGAACAATATTATACCGGGAGCGATTCGGATGTTGGAAGCGACACCTCCAACAAGTGCTATATGGTCCAAGGGGATAACCCCCTTGAGGTAACTTCCGAATCCGAGGATGAGGATAATAACATGTCATATGAAGAGCTCTCTACATTTTGTCAATTATTGCTTAATAAATATGACATGATTAAAAAGGATAATAAAAATTTGAAAAAGAAATTTGATTGCATGCTTAAAAAAGAAAAAGATTCATTAGAAAATAAGGTTGCATGCATTGAAAAAGAGAATGATGTTTTGAAAAATGAAAATATTTCCTTAGACATCTGTCTAAATTGAATGGTTTATGTGAAGGAAATATGGTTTTGAAAAATGAAATTGATTTGGTGGAAAAACAAAAAGAGATTGTTTGGCAAGAAAACACTTCTTTAAAGAAGAAAATTTTTGAAAAAGAAAAAGAACAAGAAAAGGTTTCTAAAAAGAAAAAGACTTTTGATCATGCTTTACATGCCACCACTTCTATTGATCAAAATGAAGTAAATGTTTTGAAAAATAGGATTAATTGTTTGAGCTCAACTTTGAGCAATTGTGCATTTAATCATAAGAAATTGGAGTCCTTGTTTTCAAAGAAACAAACTCCACACATTCATGTACATCATCCTCATCATGCATATGCTTATGTAGCACGTCATGATCATACACATTCACATAAGCATACTAAGGTGTACGTATGTACACATTGTGGCCGCAAAGGCCATTTAGCAAAATTTTGTTATGATAGGTTAAATCATTGTAATTTTGCTAATAAAAGATTTTGGTTCCTTACAAGACTAACCCCAAAGGACCCAAGAAAATATGGGTACCAAAATCCCCACCTTTTGCTTTTGATGTAGGTGAGGGATCTCTCAAGACGTGAGAGATTTGGTGCCTTGGTAGTGGATGCAATGGACTTGATGGACATACATTTGGATGCATCGCTATCAAGGAGTTTTGGTGGAAAGGCCACCATGATTGGAGCTTTGGAGTTGGTAACAAACTCTAAACTCCCTTTTATTCATGTTCATGCTTGTTCATTCTTATTATTTTTGAGCATGTTCATGTTTTATGTATTTTTGTACTTCATGTGGTAATAACATGCTTAAATGTAGATTTTATCAAAACTTGTATTATACATGTACAAATAGTGAGCTACATTTGTTTTATATACTTATGCACTTCATGCTCACTTGTACCCACTATATGCATATGTATAGGCCAGTTTTGATGATTCTCATTTATACATGCTTTGCCAATTTTTATGCTTTACTTCATGTATATGTACTTTTAATTCAAATCTAATAAATATACATGTATACCCGTGAGTATCTTGCCTTCATGCAAATACATTTGATAGACTCTTTTATGTTTGGGATATGTATGTGTATTGTTAGGATTGGATTAATCATACATATACCATGAAGATTAGTGTTTTGATGAAAAATAATTTTCGTGTTTCTGTTAAAAATATGACTTATGATCTTTTTGAGATTCAATGACTATTTTCATAAAAATACTATTTACATGATCATTTAACACTCACATTTTTGTTAAAATCATTTTGAGCCTTATAGACCATGAGTGCTTAAATTTTTGTGTATCTAGTTGTGTTTTATGAAAAACATAAGATTTGATATATTTGAAGGATCTTTAACTAGTTTTTCAAAAACAATTTATACTAGTTATTTATTCTTCAAATAGTTATTGAGATTGACACATGATTCTAGTTTTCTCAAAATTTGGTGCTTCATGATTTGAATATTAGTTTATATGTTAGTTTTTTGTCAACACTAGGATTTATACTTGTACATATCGTGGGTCACAAATAAATCTATTTACATTTATGCTTGAATGCTTATTTGAACCCATGAAATGTGCTTGTATTGCTTGGTTTTGATGATCCTTACATTTTTAAACTTGTATTCCCATTTTGAATTTGTGTTATGATCATGTGTCTTCATTTCATGTATATGTGTATTTTGCCAAACCTTAAGATATACATGTATACCTCTTGAGTCATTTACCTTTAATGCAAATCTATTTATATGGACTCAATTGTGTTTAAGGGATATGTATGTATACTTCTTGTGTTGTCAAAACATACATATACCTTGAAATATTTTTTAAAAATGAATGAAAAATTTGTGATGATTTTCATGTTTTAAAATTTATAATTTAAAGTAATATTGAGCTTTATTGACATTTTCATGATACCATGTTCCACATAACACTAGTACACTCACCTCTTTTGAAAATTTTATGGACTTTATGGATATTAGAGTGTTTTAGTGCCATGTGATTTACTTGTGTTTCATGAGAAATATTTTTACCTTATTCCTTACTTGAAGGATTCTTAACTAGTTTATCAAAAATTATTTTAACTAGTTACTTGTTCTTCATTTGGTAGAATTTTTCAAATAAAGCTTATTTTTCAAATCTATTTTTGAAAACCCCTACCATCAATGGGAGGATGGATGGGCGATTATGCTCAAGTATGCTTTATAGTGAAAATCATTTTATCTTGAACATATGAAGGGTGGTAGGTTATGAGTTATACACTTGATTTTATTGTTATGTCAATTGGTATCTTTGAATTGTTTCAATTGGTATCAATATGAACTAATTTTGTATATACTCATATTTTGTTTCTTATATATGTATGTATCAATTTCACTTGGTATACTCATTTTTCATATATATATATGATTTTCATGTGCTTAACTTACAATTGGTTCACATTTTTGTTAAAGCACAAAGTTTATGATGAAAAATAAAATTTTTTTTTGATCATTATGTTTACTATTGGTATCAATATTGATTGGTAGTGAAAAGTGCATTTTTATCATTATATTTACCATCACATTTTCATATTTATATTTATAATTCTGCACATTTACTAATATTTTATGATTTATTGTGTGCAGACCTTGAAATATTAAAATAAAGAAATAAAGCCTAAAAAGAAGCCCAAAAGCCCAAATCCAAGCCCAAGTGCAAAAGTGCAATTATAAAATGTCAAAAGTGCAAATACACAAGGGCAAAAGTTACAAATACAAAGAAGAGGGAAGGATAGACTTCTATTCAACCCTAAACACTTGCAGGATGAGGATAAAAGCCAAAGAAGAGAAGGAAATTCGTGGATAAAAGATTTGGGATCTAGGTAACTTGCTTCCCAAGTTATATCTAAATCCCATGATAAAGAGCCAGGATCAAACTTCCAGAAGCAAAAGCCCAGATGGACGACCAGAGGATGCCACGCGAGAAAGCGCGTGGCATTTGGCTACAAAAGTGCCGCGTTTCCGCGGCAAATTTCCCGTTTCCGCGGCAATCCAGAGGCGGTTGGCGATGCGTTTTCGTTGAGGAGTTGTACTTGGACTCTACTTCCTATATCTCATATAAATACCCCTGCAGAGCAACAGAGAAGGGGTGTCCAGCGCAGTACAGGGCCAAAGCTAGGGTTTTTAGGTTTTTTCTAGTTTGTAGTTAGGTTTTTCTTTTGTAATTTTTATTTCTTTTAAGAGAGAGAGAGGCTTATGTTGAGCGTGACACCGATGTACCATCCTCTTCTCTGCCATTGATTAAAAGCAATAAAGGTAATATTTTTCTTTTGTTCATTGCTTTATGTTCCTTTTCGTTTTCTTCTCTTTTTCTACTTTTATCTCTGTTGGTTGATTGATGAACATGCAAGTGATTTCCGAAGCACAAGTATAACGAGTCTTTGCGAGTGCCAACGATACTTCATGGAGATGTTCTCCTCCTCAAGGTCCGTATCACTTCATACTTGCCCAGCTTGATGATATAATGCGAACAGGGGACTGAGTTCGATCCTATGGTTTATGCGTTGAACGCCTCCAAAGCAAGGTAGAACATGTAAGGTTTTCACATATTTCCTCAACCAAGTTAAGGTCAGAGTTCTTTTCTTTTCTTTTATTTTTGTAGATTAAATCACCATCTCCCAATTCTTTCTTTCTCATCTCATTATAAATACCACCTCTAATCCTCCATCTTCATAATCTATCGCCTTCTTCCTAACTTAACTTTAACTATTCTTTTTGTTAACTTAAAGAAAATAATTTTTAGAGAATCTTACTTAAACGCTTCCATCGCTAGTCCCTCCCTGAGGATCACGACCCGCATAGCCACTGCTACCGCGGATTTGAATTGAGCACTTGCACAACTTGTTCTTAAATCTAAAATACTTTATTTTGTGTGCAGGAAAAAATCAATCAAAAAAATTGGCGCCGTTGCCGGGGAGGGACAGTAAGTTATTCTTTAATAATAAAATAATTATTAACTAATTCTTTTATTCTTTTCTGTTCGCAGGTTTGAAGAACAGAAAAATAACAGTAGAAGTGGACATATAGCAACTCTGTGCCTCTGCCCTAGAAGGCAGAGCAGCAGAGCCTACTCATCTGCCGCACAAACGCGGCAATAGCCGCGGATACGCGGCAATAGTAGTGAACTACTGACGTATTTTTCTGCAGGTTGCTAAAAAGTGCAAAATTTATTTTCTGCTCTGTTAAAATTTGTTCTGTGATAAACCTGTATACTGCTAATTAATTTAACAGTAAAATATTTATTGATAAAGATAAAAAATTGATTAGACGTTTGCATATTAGGCACGTGTCTTTTCAATTCTTTTATTTTACTGTTGAAGAGTGCTGGAGCAAGGTACGTTTGCATTGCATGTAGAATAGGACTCATCTCTTGGTTGATGCTTTGAGTGAATCTTATTTACATATCTTGTACACTTGCACAAAAATATCTTAAGGGCATAACCCATTAACAAGATAAGGTGGGGATTTCATCACCCTTCCTTAGCCCAAAAATCATATCCCAAGCACTCACTAACCCAAGCCTAACTTAAAATTAGTAGACGTTGCCCTAGGGACATCTCGGACTCAATTAGGAGATTATCCTAAGGGGGAACAGTGCTGGAAGTTGACTCCTGCCAAATCAGTGTCTAGGAAGGGGATTGAGGGCCGAAAGCCCGAAGATTGGTGGTTATTTAATTAAGGAACGTCTTTGACGGAAAACCTCCCACCACTCTTACCCTGACCTGGCTGATTAACTTGTGGTCAAAGTCTACACCCTACCTCCCGTGGACAGTCTAACCAGTTAGGAGTCGTCTAGGTCATAGGTCTACCCTAACTTAGGTTAGAATTTTTTATTTTTGTTTGTTTATTTGTTTGTTTTCTTTTTCTTTGTTGTGTTGGTGTGATATGGCATATAATAATAATTTTTCCAATTTTAATCCATATTACACACCTAACTATTTTTCGGATATTACCAACCCGGCATATCACAACTTTGACCAACCTAGTGTGCCGGAATGGTCTTATCAGAATGAATATAACCCATACCCCCCATCTTATGACCATAATTTTCATACTTTCAACTCTTCACAGAGTTCATGGGGTTTCGATTCCCCCGAGTCCAATTTTCAACCGACTTGTCCTCCGTCTCCACCTTGTCCACAATATTCCCAAGAGTCATACTCTGATCCACCCATTCAAAATAGAATACCATCTATCAGGGAAATGATAAGTATGCATGAGTCCAAGCAACAATTACCATCAATCGCAGACATGATTATGCGTGAGTCCACCGACTCACAACTTCATCACGATTACACTTCATCCTTTCAAGTCCAATCACAACATGATGCACCTATCAACTATGAAAGGATGCTTGCAGCCATGACTCAGGCTAGATTAGCCCGTGATCATGATATAGATATGATGGTTCAATCTTTGCGTTCTCACCGTCCGGCCAATTCTAATATCGCTAACCACTCTCTTAGAGCCGACGAACCAAGTTGCTTTGGACAACAAGATTCTAATTCAGTACCATCATTTGAACTTGCCGAAACTCCAATTTTTGATAGTTTGGCAAGTTATTCCTTTCTTGAAATAGAACTTGAGCATGAATATGATCATGATCTTCCACCCGGTGATTCAATTTTATCTACTGATTCAATAATGACTCCGGTGTCTCCACCTGATTTCACTTTTTCCGGGTCAACATTGGATCCTGTTCCAATTCATCATGAATTTGAATCACCCATTTTTGATGATCATATTGAACTTGACCAATTTTGCAATTTTGAAAGTCCCATAGATAAATTGGCAAGTTCTCATTTTTATGAAATTGAACCTAATGAGATATGTGACCTAGATTCTCAAATCTGTGATCAAGTTCAAATTTCCGAATCATTATTTACTCCTGTTTTGTTACCCGACTTAGGTAATCTTTTAGAGTCAGTTTTGATTCCCACACCTATCATTCCTGAACTTGAATCACCAATATTGAGTCACATACCATTATGGGAAGATTATTGTGGACTTGAGCTTCAACTTATTGATTTGGACCCACTTCCTGAACCTAGCCCGACTTCTGAACCATTACTTGATTTAAGTTTCTTTTCTGAGTCGGTATTCGTTCCCGTACTTCCCACGTCCAAGTCAATAATTCCATCTTATCATACTCCATTTTGGGACAAGGAGGTTGACACAATTGACTCTGAAATTTATTATGAAATTGGAAATTTGATGGGGTGGACTTGTTTAAAAATGATAATACATACATTTTAGTGGGTTATATAAGAAAAATTTCTGGTGGGTTCTTCCGAATTCCACAAAAAGTTGATTGGGCCGCATTTCGTGGACCAATTAGACCACCACCGGAACCACCACCTTAAGGTAACTTCTGCCTTCCCTTGTTCTTTTTCATGCATATATGCATTCATTCATACATTGAGGACAATGTATGAGATAAGTGTGGGGGTGGGCTTTACTAACATACTAACATAGGTAGAAACTAACAAAAATTTACTAATAAAAAAAAATTTAAAAAAAATGTTATAAAGAGGACAATATTTTGACTTATCTTTTGAAAGAAATCTAAGTTAGTCTTAAGAATTAGGAAAATCATGATTAGGATTTCTAAAAACTTGGTCAAAATAAATAAATTGTTGAATTTTTAGGTATAGGAGGAAAAATTAAATAAGTAGTTAGTCTTAATTTTTACCTTAATGAAATGTGCATACCTAATGCATATCTAGGATTCTAAGACGAAGACCTTTGTGCCTCAATATAAAAAAAAAAGAAAATCACTAATTAAGCTTGATACATGTGCCTCAAGAAGCATAAGTATTCATGCCTAAAGGTGAGTAAATAAAATAAAGTCCTTAGTTTTGGGGCCTAGTTCACTCGAATTTGAGTCCGCGGGGTGTTTTCTCACCTGGTGCCCTAAAGCCAACCGGTTTGGGAGTCATCGACTTTAAGTTCGTTACATGGGTGGATTAGAAAGCCTAAGGAAATTAAGGAAAAATTACTTATATATGTACTAACATATCTAATAGTCAATTAGTTAGGTATGAGGGCCTCAAGAAGCCTTGATGCTTACACGAAAGAAAATTAGATGAGTTATACATATTAAAAAAAGAACAAAAAAGAAAAAAATATATAGAGAGAGGCATGAGAGTTCAAGTTAAGGAATTCCTAGTATAAATTCATAAGGATGCATATGATTTTTGGTAACGAAAAAGACTATACACAAATCCAATTTTGATCCTTACTTAAAATGGAAAACAATTTACTTTATAAAGACTAAGTCTAAGAATGAATAAAAATGATAATCCTAAAACTTATAGATTACTTAGTCTCTTCAAACGTATTTCAAATATTTTCCTTTTTATGGATTTTGTGGGTGTAATCCGCTGAAAACCCTCACGAGACAACACTCGTCCTCTAGGGTAACCTAGGGGTTTAACGGCTTGTTGCACATGCTAAGTGCAACCATGATTCCTACGAAAGTGAGTTAGGATAGATTAAATTTTCTTTTCTTTTTGATTTTTACTCGAGGACGAGCAAAAAGATAAGTGTGGGGGTGTGATTAGTAGTGAAAAGTGCATTTTTATCATTATATTTACCATCACATTTTCATATTTATATCTATAATTCTGTACATTTACTAATATTTTATGATTTATTGTGTGCAGACCTTGAAATATTAAAATAAAGAAATAAAGCCTAAAAAGAAGCCCAAAAGCCTAAATCAAAGCCCAAGTGCAAAAGTGCAATTATAAAATGTCAAAAGTGCAAATACACAAGGGCAAAAGTTGCAAATACAAAGAAGATGGAAGGATAGACTTCTATTCAACCCTAAACACTTGCAGGATGAGGATAAAAGCCAAAGAAGAGAAGGAAATTCGTGGACAAAAGATTTGGTCTCTAGGTAACTTGCTTCCCAAGTTATATCTAAATCCCATGATAAAGAGTCAGGATCAAACTTCTAGAAGCAAAAGCCCAGATGGACGGACCAGAGGATGCCACGCGAGAAAGCGCGTGGCATTTGGCTACAAAAGTGCCACGTTTCTGCGGCAAATTTCCCGTTTCCGCGGCAATCCAGAGGCGGTTGGCGATGCGTTTTCGTTGAGGAGTTGTACTTGGACTCTACTTCCTATATCTCCTATAAATACCCCTACAGAGCAACAGAGAAGGGGCGTCCAGCGCAGTACAGGGCCAAAGCTAGGGTTTTTAGGTTTTTTCTAGTTTGTAGTTAGGTTTTTCTTTTGTAATTTTTATTTCTTTTAAGAGAGAGAGAGGATTATGTTGAGCGTGACACCGATGTACCTTCCTCTTCTCTGCCATTGATTAAAAGCAATAAAGGTAATATTTTTCTTTTGTTCATTGCTTTATGTTCCTTTTCGTTTTCTTCTCTTTTTCTACTTTTATCTCTGTTGGTTGATTGATGAACATGCAAGTGATTTCCGAAGCACAAGTATAATGAGTCTTTGCGAGTGCCAACGATACTTCATGGAGATGTTCTCCTCCTCAAGGTCCGTATCACTTCATACTTGCCCAGCTTGATGATATAATGCGAATAGGGGACTGAGTTCGATCCTATGGTTTATGCGTTGAACGCCTCCAAAGCAAGGTAGAACATGTAAGGTTTTCACATATTTCCTCAACCAAGTTAAGGTAAGAGTTCTTTTCTTTTCTTTTATTTTTGTAGATTAAATCACCATCTCCCAATTCTTTCTTTCTCATCTCATTATAAATACCACCTCTAATCCTCCATCTTCATAATCTATCGCCTTCTTCCTAACTTAACTTTAACTATTCTTTTTGTTAACTTAAAGAAAATAATTTTTAGAGAATCTTACTTAAACGCTTCCATCGCTAGTCCCTCCCTGAGGATCACGACCCGCATAGCCACTGCTACCGCGGATTCGAATTGAGCACTTGCACAACTTGTTCTTAAATCTAAAATACTTTATTTTGTGTGCAGGAAAAAATCAATCAAATATGCTTCAACTTCATATTTGTTAAATGTCAATTGGTATCAATATGTTTTACAAAAATGATTACTTTCAATTTGGTATCTTAAAATTTGTTTGTTTTACAAAAGCTCTGATACCTTTAAAAATTTTGTTTAAGAAAAATTAATAATTAAAAAAATTTGTTGATATGTTTGATTTGACCCCTTATTGATCTCTTTGTTTATGACAAAAAAGGGGAAGAAAAATTTGTTTGATTTGATTTTACTTTGAACCCTTTGTTGATGATTGACAAAAAGGGGGAGAAGTATTTGAGTTTATATGCATGTTTTCATTGCTTAAGGGGGAGAAATATTTATCTTCCTCTTTAATTATGCATATATAGTTTTGTATTGCAAATAGGAGAAAAAGATTTTGATTTATGCTTGTTACATGTTTTATCTCCATACTTGCATACATACTCATGTGCCTCATTGCCATATCTATTATTTCTTGTGATGCATGAGTTAAGGGGGAGCTTCTTTGAAGCTTTACTTTAATCCATGCATATATAACTCCATGAGTTTTGTCATCATCAAAAAGGGGGAGATTGTTGTCCCAAAGGCCTATCACCCTAGTTTTGATGATGATCAACTCATGAAGTTATGTTTACTAATGATCTTGTGTTTAATTAGTAACAGATTCATTATCAAGATCTTAGTAGGTGCATAGCTCAACAAAGAATAAAATGTCAAAATTTGGAGCTAGCACGGTGTGATCCAAGGAGCTTTTGGATCAAGTTTGGACCAAGTCAAGAAGATGAGAAGCCTTCAAGTGAAGACTTCAAGAAGATGAAGACTTGTGTCTAGGTATAAGATTTTGTTTTTGTTTTAGTAAAAATGTAAAGGATAGAATAGTGGTGGATTGCTCAAGTATACCATGCACACACACTCTTGATAGAATTGTTTTCATAAAAGATTTTTTAATTTAGAAAAGATTTTTCATTTTGGAAAAACATAGTTTTGGTTTTTGGTATTCAAAGTTATATGTTTCAACCAAAACCTTATTTAGAGCTTAATGTCAAAAACATAGATATTTCATCTTGATTGTGTAGTGGATCATATCCATACACACTATGCTTTAAAAGTATATCTTGTTTTTGTATTTGATGAAGTTTTGGAAAAACAAGTTTTTTGGAAAAATCAAGTTTGGAAAAATACCATGTTAGTTTTGAACCAATATTTCCAACTTACAAAAATAGTCCAATCTTTTATAACATGCCTTGATTTTGTGCAAGCATGTTTGTATTTCAAAGTATATTGGTTAAACTATTTTTGTAGATTTTTATGTATTTTATGGGATTTTATTTGAGCCAAAAAGACTAACTTTTTAATCCCAGAAAATTGTTTCAGGCTTCGTATAAGTCGACTAGTAACCTTTATAGTCGACTAATACAGGAGTCGGCCGACCAGACCGGTCGACCGACGTACACAAACGTGCACGCCTTTGTGTACTGGAGGACGGCCGACCGTGCCGGTCGACCGCTCCAGAGAGCTCTGCTCTCTGGAAAGTTCGGCCGACCGTACGGGTCGACTGACAGAGAGTTAGACTCTCAGCTCCAGTGGGTCGGTCGACCCAGGCGGTCGACCGTGGCTCCAACGGTCTGATTTCTGACCGTTGGCGGTCGACCGCCCGGGTCGACCGACAGCTCTGACAGACCCCAACGGCTATATTTTTCTGGCCTATATATTTGGGGGTTTGTGGACTGTTTTCTACAAGATTTGGAGATAGTTTTAGAGCCAGTTTTTCCCACTCTTTTCAGAAGTTTTTCTCCACAAAATAGAGAGCAAATATTTCCTATCTAAAGGGAAGATTTTACCAAGAGTGTTTTAAGTGATTCTTTGAGTTTTCCTCCACCACTCTCATCCTAGTTTTTCTCACACCACACTTGAGCTATCCATTGCTATTCATCTTATAGGAGTGTTGTAGTGAGAGCTTTTATTGGTGATCAAAGTGTTTAGATCACCAAGAGATCATTTCTTGTACTTTGAGGAGGCAGACGTGTGTGTCCGCGTTGTTTCGAGTTCGGGTGCGAACTCCGTGTTTGAGGTGCGGCCTCGGCGAGCTAGTGAGCTTGCGTGTGTACGGGACTAGGGAGTCCGAGGGCTTGTAGGTGTTGCGGCACCGAGGAGAGATCCATTGGGATCTTGCATAGTGGAAATCATTCGTGTGTCGAAGGCGGGGATGTAGAGCAAGTGTGCTCGAACCTCGAAACAAACCCTTTGTGTTTGCGATTGCTCTCTCTCTTTGTCTCTTATTATATCTTGCATGCTTACTTTGTGCCTATCTTTACATGCTTGATATATTCATTGTGCTTAATTGATATACTTGCTTGGGATTGTTGACTAACACTTGTATTCAACCAAGAGAGCCAACGCGGCACCTCAACCCATTCAAGGGGAATCTAGAGGAGTTTGTCCAGAGCCCTTCACGGGGAATTCGGCAACACTCTTGTGTTATACATAGTGTTTAGTGTAGAAGTTTTAATTTGGTCATAATTGTTTTAGCTTCCGCATTATTTACATCATTCCTCATTAAGTGACCATTAGATTAGCCTTCACCTATTCACCCCCCCCTCTAGGTGAACCTACACCCTTCACGGGGAATTCGGCAACACTCTTGTCTTATACGTGGTATTTAGTTTAAATAGTTTGTTTAGGTCATAATTGTTTTTAGCTTCTGCATTATTTGGCATTAAGTGACCATTAGATTGGCCATTACCTATTCACCCCCCCTCTAGGTGAACCTTCAATTGGTATCAGAGCCAAGTGCTCTGATTTTAGGTCTTACAACCTAGAGTTAAAGATCCTCATTTTAGGCTAATCACAATATTTGTACACACACTATGGACTTCATGTCACCACTCATGTTTGACATTCTTAACATCCATATATGGAAGGTGAAGATGTCCATGTACCTGAAAGCCCTAGGTTATCATGTTTATCTTGCCATCACTAATAATGATTATTGTTTATATGGTAAGAATATTGAGGCTAATACAAAAGCCCTTAATGCTTTAAAGTCTACCCTAGATAATGCTTATTTATCTAGAGTTTCTAACTTTGATTCGGCTTTTGTATTTTGGAACACCCTCATCTCCCTTGGCGAAAAGGAACAATACTATGTGGGGAGTGACTCGGATGTTGGAAGCAACACCTCCAACTTGTGCTACATGGTCCAAGGGGATAACCCCCTTGAGGTAACTACCGTATCCGAGGATGAGGATGTTAACATGTCATATGAAGAGCTCTCTACATTTTGTCAATTATTGCTTAATAAATATGACATGATTAAAAAGGAAAATAAAAATTTGAAAAAGAAGTTTGATTGCATGCATATAGAAAATGATTCATTTAGAACTAAGATTGCATGCTTAGAAAAAGAAAATAATATTTTGAAAAATGAAAATTTTTCCCTTATGTCTAAATTAAATGATTTGTGTGAAGGGTGTTGGCCCAAAAGGTTACACTCTCCATTTTGTTTAGAGTTTTGATGATAACAAAACAAATAGGAGCTATATGGTACTAATTAGTTTGTTAAGATAAGTTTCAGGTTTGTACCATACTTGGAGGCCATTGCTTAGCTATTGCAAGAATTTCTAGGTTCATGAAGCAAAGAAGGCTTTTTGCACATTAAGGAAGGAACATAGAAGAGAAGGCTCTAGCAAGGCTTAGCATGGATCAAGGCTTAGCATGGATCAAGGCTTTTTGCACATTAAGGAAGGAACATCTTATTTCTAAGTTTATTTCATATAAATTTTACAAAAATATTTTGATACAAAATCCTCTGCCTATAAATCCATATTTATATTTTATACTTATTCCTATTTAAAACATCTTTTTGATAAAAATATTTATCTCCTCAAAATTCTGTTTGAATCTTGATTTTTGGCCTGAGCCGGTCGACCGCCCGAGTCGACCGTGCCCATGTCAGGCTTTGCCGGTCGACCACATGAGTCGACCGAGGTTCTGGCAGATGCACGTATCAGTGTGCACGTTCCACGGTCGACCCGGACGGTCGACCGAGACACGCCTGCCTGCAAGACCCTGCTCTCTGTTTGTTTGGGTCGACCGGGCGGTCGACCGTAGCCTGCAACGGCTATTTTTTTGTACTAGCGGTCGACCGGCCCGGTCGACCGGGCTAGCCGTTTGAACAGTAACGGCTATTTTTCTGAGCTGGTTTAATGTTTGTCCTTTTCTCACTTAAGTGAGTTTAAATGACTTGTTTTGGTTTTAATACTTTCTGATTAGCCTTAAAAATATTTTATCTCTAAACCCTAACCCTCTCCTATAAATAGGGGTGTTTAGAGAGAGATTTACTACTAGAAAAAATTATCAAAATTTTCACAAGTTTAAGGCTTTCAAAAAGACTTGGTTTCTTGGTTTTTGTGCTGAAATTCTCTCTCATTTTCTGAAGTGCTTTCAAGAATTCTCTGATTTCATTTTCTTTTCTCTTTGCACACAAGAGCTTCATTCCTACTCATTGTTCTCTAAGGACCTTTGTAAGGGAAGAGAATTTTGAAAGAGAAAGTTTGTGGTCTTTTGACTACCAAGAGAGAACTTATACTTGAGATTGTGGAGTTGGGTACTCCGGTGTGTTTGTGATATCTTTGTGATAGTGGAAGTGGTTGGAATCCTTCTGGGGAAGGCGGGGAAGTAGAGCTGGGTGCTCGAACCTCGATAACAATTCTTTGCGTTTGCGTTTGGTTTACTTTCCTTATTCTTGCACTACTTTCATTGCTATTATTGCTTGCTTTTAATTGTCATTGCTTATATTCACTTGTTGTCATTCATCTTGTCAATCATTGTCCCATACAACAAGGTTGCATTGCGCACCTCCAACTCATTTTACGAGGAATCAGGAGGAAGGAGTTCAGAACCCTTCACGGGGCATTCGACTCTTAGTCTTATTTTGGGCGATTGTTGCATCATATTTTTAAATTGTGCATTGATTAGCATTATCACCTATTCACCCCCCCTCTAGGTGATTTTCAATTGGTATCAGAGCTTGGACTCTAGGTTTGGCTTAACATCCTTAGAGAGATCCTTAAAATTTGCTAATCAACATTTTCATTCATTCATTCATTACTAGTAAACATGGCCGATAACATCAAAACCCCTCCTAAATTTGATGGACTAAATTTCCCTATTTGGAAGGTTAGGATGACTATCTTTTTGCAATCTTTAGGTAGCTTAGTAGCAAAATCCTTGACCAAACCCTATGTTGCACCCGATAGTGATGAGAGCACATGGACCGACTTCAACTTTAGAGAATATGAGGCTAACTCCAAGGCCCAAAATTCCCTCTTAACCGCCTTGAATGAGGATGACCTTACACGGGTAATTCATTACCAATCCGCCTATGAGATTTGGCAACATCTATTGGTCACACACGAGGGGACTTCACAAGTTAAGAGAGCTAAAATAGATCTCTTAAGGTCCCAATATGAATCTTTTAAAATGTTTGATGAAGAATCCATTGATTGTATGATTACTAGATTTACTAAAATCACCAATGGTCTTTCTTCTTTAGGTGATGATATCTCCAACGATCAAAAGGTGCGAAAAGTGATTCGGGCTCTTCCTACTTCATGGGAGATAAAGGCCACCACCTTGAAAGAGTTGAACGACAAGGATGAGATGGACCTCATTAGTCTCATTGGGAACTTAAAGACCCATGAGATGGAAAAGAAGGCTAGAGAAGAGGCCGCTCCACTAAAGAAGAAGTCCATAGCGTTCAAGTCCTCATCCACTCTTGAGGAAGATGAAGAAGATGACGAAGAATATGAGGAGCTCTCCCTTCTTGTGCGAAATGTCAAGAGAATATACCGGAGGAACAAGCTCAACTTCCGAGGGAAATTTGAAGGCAAAGAGGAGAGGAGAATTATATGCTATAATTGCCGAAGACCCGGACATATCATGGCGGATTGCCCGGAGTTCAAGAAGAAGATGACCTCCTCCTTCAAGCCAAAGAAACCGGAAGAAAAGAAAGCTTACAAGGCAACTTGGGATTCGAAAAGCGAGTCCGAGGAAGAGGTGGATATAGCGAATATGTGTTTCATGGCAAACACACCAAAGGTAACCCCTCAACCTCTTGATGATGTAGATGATGGATTAAGTAAGGAAGTTCTTGTTCATGCTTTTGTTGAACTTTTCGAAACTTATGATAATAAGAAGATTGAATGTTTTAAATTGCAAAAAGAAGTTGATTTTCTCAAAAATCAACTTGCTATGGTTTCTAAAGAAAAGGATGATATTTCTTCTAATCTTATTTCTATTCAAAATGAGTTTAATGCCTACAAGGTTTCTTGTAAGGCAAAATCTCCTATTGTTGATGAAAAAGAAATTTCTTCTTTAAAATCTAAAATGGTTGATTTTGAAAAAGTTTTGAAAGATTGTGCTTTTGACACTAAGAAACTTGAAGAAATGTTTTCTAAAAAGCACACCTCTCATGTTAAAGTTTCACATGCTAAGATTCCTCATGCTCACACTACACATAACACTTCTCATACTAAATCTTTTCATGTTCACAATTCTCATGCTCACAAATCACACACTCACTATGCTTTTAAATATGGTAGAGTGTATAGATGCACATATTGTGGTAAAAATGAACATTTGGCTAAATTTTGTTATGACCAAGTAAATAGGTCAAATAATGTTGTTTGGGTTAATGAGACTAACTCTTTAGGACCCAAGAAAATGTGGGTACCAAAATCAAGTCCTAAATTATTTGATGTAGGTACACACCAAGGCTCCAAGACGTAGGGAGCGGTGGTACCTTGATAGTGGTTGTTCAAGACACATGACGTGGGATATCAACAACTTTACAACCCTATCAAGGTACATGGAAGGTGGCTCCGTCACCTTCGGGGATGACTCCAAAGGAACTATCATTGGTATAGGTAACATTCAAATTGGTTCATCTCCTACTATAGAAAATATTGTACTTGTTGATGGTTTGAAACATAATTTGCTTAGCATTAGTCAATTTGTGACCGTGGTCTTAAAGTTATTTTTGATGATACTTCTTGCAAGATTTTTGATATTAAATCCAATGATTGTATTCTTACCGGTTTTCGTGATGATAATGTTTATATCATTGACATGCTTTATGTGGAATGTTCTACTAAATGCTTAAATGCTTTTGATGAAAATTCTTGGCTTTGGCATAGAAGATTAGGACATGCATCTTTTGACCATCTTTCTAGGATTAATTCAAAGGAATTGGTGAAGGGTATACCTTGCTTGAAGTTTGAGAAAGACCGCATTTGTGGTGCGTGCCAACTTGGGAAACAAACCAAGTCTTCCTTCAAACCAATCAAGGATATCATGTCAACTAGGCCTTTAGAATTAATTCATATGGATTTTTTTGGACCTACTAAAACTAAGAGTTTAAATGGTAGTAGATTTGCATTTGTTTTAGTTGATGATTTTTTCCGTTTCACTTGGGTTTTCTTCTTGGAACACAAAGATCAAACTTTTTCTCATTTTAAGATTTTTCGAAAAAGAGTTGAAAAAGAAAGGGTTTTTCGATTTTGAAAATAAGGAGTGATAGAGGTGGTGAGTTTGTTAACCAACTCTTCATGACTTATTGTGATGAAAAGGGAATTAAGCATGAAATGTCTTGTCCTAGAACTCCACAACAAAATGGAGTTGTAGAAAGGAAAAATAGAACACTTCAAGAGATGACTAGGACAATGATAAGTGAGTATGACCTCCCTCATTATCTATGGGCCGAGGCCGTAAACACCGCATGCCATATTTCAAATCGTATTTATTTGTGCAAAAATTCTTCCAAAACATCTTTTGAAATGTATCATTCTAGAAAAACCTAATGTTGCATATTTCAAAATTTTTGGATGCAAGTGTTTTGTTTTGAACACTAAAATTAACTTGGGTAAATTTGATGCTAAGGCTTATGAAGCAATCTTTGTTGGATACTCTACTACTAGTAAAGCTTATAGAGTATTCAATAGATCTTCCCTTACCATTGAAGAATCCATGCATGTTAAATTTGAAGAATCTGAAATACACCTAGAGGGGGGGTGAATAGGTGTAAATGCTAATCTAATGATCTTTTTAAACTTAAGTGAATATGAGTGATGCAACGATCTCTCAAAACACGACTAAGAGCCGAATACCCCTTTCGAGGTTCTGAACTCCTTCCTCCCAATTCCCCTTGAATGGGTTAGAGGTGCGCAATGCAACCGTGTTGTATGAGATATGATCGAACAAGTAAAGAATGAATTGCTATGATGAAACACACACACAAGCAATCCAAGCAATCAAGGATATAGCAATACAATGCACACAATTAAGCCAAGCAAGTATAGATGAATTGCAATAGAAATATATGCAAGGCAATATGAAACAATGCTCAAAACACAAGCAAGTATATATGATGATATGAATGGATGATGCTTGCACAAATGTAAAAAGAGTAGAGTTGAGAGAAATTGGATCAAACGCAAAGACCAAGATGTGTTTCGAGGTTCGAGCCCCTAGCTCTACATCCCCGCCTACACCACCGTGTAGGATTTCCCAATCCACTATAGGAGTACCAAACTCCTCTCTCAACCTTACAAAGCCACCGAGGCTATACAACCACAATCCACCTCTACCGAAGAGGGATACGGCCCGTAGCCAAATACAACCACCTCTACCTAAGAGGCTCACAACCAATCACAATACCACTCCGATCACCTCTACCGAAGAGGGATTCACAAAAGAAAGGAGGGTTTACAACAAGTGGTTCCACAACCACAAACTTCTCTTTTCTTTCTTTTTCTCTTTTCTTTTTCCACACAAAACAAGGATCCTAATAACTTAGGATAGAAGATATAGCTCAAGTGGAAACTAAGTGTTTTGGAAACAAGCAACAAAGAAAAATACTTGGGAAAATTCTTGCCAAAAGATATAGAATGAAAATCAACACAAATATCCCAAATCCTATTTTCTTTGATTTTCCAAAAACACAAAACAAATAAAGATTAAATCTTTTTAGCACTTAAACTCTTTTAAAAACTCTTTTAAACTCTTCAGAAAACTGTAAATTTTCCTCTTGAAAACCTTAGCCAAAATCCCAAAGGAATGGGGTTTATATAGGCCAAAACAGAAAACTAGCCGTTAGGCTGATGTGGCAGTTCTGACAGCCACCGGTCGACCGGCCCGGTCGACCGCCAACGGTCAGAAAAGTGACCGTTGGGCACTACCGGTCGACCGGCCCGGTCGACCGAAAACTTCCAGAGAGCAGAACTCTCACATCGGTCGACCGACCCGGTCGACCGGATCTGTGCCTAACAGACGTGCACGTCTGTGCACGTCGGTCGACCGGCCCCTTGGTGCGGTCGACCGACACGGTCGACCGACCAGCCTGTCAGCACAAATCAAGGTCAGAATTTTTGGAAAAAATATTTTATAAAAATCTTTTATCTTTTCTGAAAATTCCATAAAAATTGTTTTGTCATTTTATATTGAAACATAAACCTGTGATAAAAATTTCAAGACAATATATCAACATATCAATTCATTTTTGTGTCTTGCAAATTTTATCAAAAAACAAATCTTGTATTTTTGTCAAACTTGATTTTTCCAAAACATGAATAGGATAGTCAAAATAAGTTTGTTTACCAAGTTAAAACATGTATGTATAAATAGAAAACATCTACTATACATATAACATATGTAAACTTGTTTTGATCTATTATTCATGAAAACCAAATACCAAATCATAAAACGTGTGTGTTTTGTGCACTTGAGCATATCAACTAAACTAAGCTTTACACATGGATCTAAAACTCATAATCTAAACTAGATACCTAAGTCTTCTTGATGATCTTCATCTTCAAGTAGACTTGCTCCAAAACTCCGTGATCCTCCAAGTGCAAAGGTATGATCTTTAAGCTTTGGCACCGGAATCATCATGATAAGCTTCTAAACATCTTGTTGAAGCTAAGCTAATCACCAACTAATATCCTGTTAATGATCTGAAACTTAGAAACACAAGAATATTAGTAAACATAACTACATGAGTGTTGATCATCATCAAAACTAGAGTGGAAGGCCATTGGGCCAACAATCTCCCCTTTTTGATGATGACAAAACTCATGGAGTTATATATGCATGGATTAAAGATAAGCTTCAAAGAAGCTCCCCCTTAACTCATGCATCACAATAAACATAATAGATATGCAATGAAAGCACATGATACTAAACAAATGATACTAAACAAAAGCATGCATCATATCTTATTATTTATCCCTATGCATGAACTTGGTATATGCAAAAACACAATCATGCATATATAAAAACAAAACTCAAATTCTTCCCCCTTTTTGTCAATCATCAACAAAGGGGTGATCAAAACCATAGATAAAACGAGGGGTAAAAATCTTTCTTCCCCTTTATGTCAAACAAAACAATGCAAACAATGTTCTCCCCCTTTTTGTCTAAAACAAAAAACAAAGTCAATAAGGGGTGACTTTAAAAACATGATATCAATTGAAAATATGTCAATGAAGCATCTTGATACCAAAAGAAAGTAAACAAGGATAATAAGTGTTATATGCTATATACATTCATGAAGAGGAAGACGCTAAGTTAGCTTCCCTACACATATGCATTACATGAAGAAGGGATGACAAGCCCCAATTCACATAACACATATTATGTAATGCATAAGAGGAGATGTGAAGCTCCCCCTACACACGTATATCATATAAAGAAGAGTTGTCAAGCTCCTCAATTTATAATATACTCAACATGAATCTATATGTAAGAGAGATGTTAAGCTCTCCTTGCATATAGGAAATACAAATCAAAACTTTGAATATTTTCTTTAAACAAAATTTTGGAAATACCAATTGTAATTAAACATAAGTCTTGAATTCTTAAACATGAATCTTGAAACCAAAGCAAATTTTGAATTTCTTAAATATGATACCAATTGTAAATATTTTACCAATTGAAAAGATTTTACATAGAAACATTGATACCAATTGTAAGAATTGTTCATTTTGAAAATATATAAACAAATTTTATGTTGATATCATATGTTCAAAATAACAACTTTTAATCATAAAGAGTGGGAGTACAAATACCAATTGAAATACAAAATCAAATTTTCTCCCCCTTTATGAAAAACAAACTAAAGACATGCATAGTCTTGATAACAATTTAAAAGTAATCAATTTAAACAAAATTGAAACTCAAGCACTAGCATAAACACAAACATATATATGTATGAAAGATAGATACCAATAGAAATTGATATACTTGGAATTTAAAGCATACATACATACAAAACATATATGAGTATACAAGAAGATCAAAATGATACCATTGAAAGAGTTCAATGATACCAATTGACATAACAATAAGTTCAAGTGTATACATCATATTATCTACCACCCAATCATAATTCAAGTTTTAAAGATTTTCAATTTAGGGCATACATGAACATGATCTCCCATCCTACCGCCCTTTGAAGGTAGGGGTTTTCAAAGATAGATTTGAAAATGTAGTTTTGTTTGAAAATCACTACCAAAATGCAACTAGTTAAATGGAAAACTTGTTAACTAGCACGAAATCCTTCAAGTAAGGAATAAAACAAAGTTATTTTTCATAAAGCATGAAAATCACATGATAATCATCACTCTAATTAATAAAGCATAACTCATGAGAAACAAAACATGAGCAATAGATATGAGTGTACAAATAATATGTGAAGATCAAAATCATGAAAAATATTTCATTAAGCTCAATTATTCCTTAAAACATAATTCTATCAAAAAAACATGAAAAATCATATAAAACTACTTATTTAATCTTCAAGGCATATGTATGTCTAATGCAAGCTAACATATACATACATATCCAAAACTCAACGAGTCCACTAAGAGTAGATGCATGAAAGCACGTGGCTCAAAAAGGATGTATATGTATAAGATTAGTTTGAACTAGATAGACACATACATGAAGTTAAACATAAATACATCAAACATGAAAAATCAAATTTTCATTAAACAATCAAATTTTATTTCATGGTATATGTATGAATTGTCACTACACTAAGTATACATACATATCCCTAAACACAATTGAGTCCATAAATAGATTTGCGTTGAAGGCAAATGACTCAAGGGCTATACATGTATATCTTAATGTTTTGGCAAAATAAACATATACATGAAATGAAACACATATTTATCAAAACAAATTCAAATATGGGAATACAAGTTTAAAATGTATGAATCATCAAAACTAGACTATACTAGCACATCTAATGGGTACAAATATGCATTCATGCTCAAACATATATAAAGATTAATTTGTTTCCCATTATATGTACAAGTATACAACTAGTCTTAATGAAAACTAACATCTAAACATGTAATCAAGTCATGAAGCATTAAAACAAACATGAATACCATATTTTTAAATAAAACACATATAAGATTCATCAAAAATTATTTTATTTGAATTCTAAAATACATAAACATGCAAATGGACATAACAAGTGCAAATGAACGAATCATCAAAACTTAGCTCATACGTGTGCATATAGTGAATACAAGTGAGCATGAAGAACAAGCATATAAGAAACAATTGTAGTTCACTATTTGCACAAGTATAATGCAAGTTTTGATAAAATCTACATTTAAACATGTTATCACCACATGAAACATTAAAACAATCATAAAAGAACATCATGATAAAACTAAAACATGATTACTATGTAAATTCACATGTATTAGATTCATGATGTACATTATAGCTAAACAAACGGTGAGAACACTAAATATGAATTCAAGTGAGCATATGTGTCTCAAATACTATACATGTATGTCATGGATCTAATAATCATGGAATTTACACACTAATCCAAAGACATCAAAAATATGCTTAAACAAATGAGACATGCTATAAATAATGAATCGTAAAAGCATGTAAACAAATAATATGAGAGTTAGAGATTTATACCAAAACCGATGAGGGCACTTCTCTAATTCTCCAAAATAAGGTGGTCCTCCCACCAACTCTTCCCTTGAAAGTGATGCATCCATATGATTTCCTTTAAGTCCGGAACGCATCCACTCCAAGGTGTCAACACTCTCACGTCATGTGAGACCCCACACCTACATCAAAAATTGGAGGGGTGGTCTTTGGTACCCATACCTTCTTGGGTCCATGGGGGTAGTCCCTTCTCTAACCCAAACAAACTTATTTGCTAAATTTACATTATTTAATCTATCAAAGCAAAATTTAGCAAGGTGGCCATTACGACCACAATGTGTACATGTGTACACATGAGCATACATGTGTTGATGGTGTCCGTGAGGAGCATGTGTAGCCGTGGAGGGTGTGCATGCATAAAAGATGGAACTTGTTTCTTTCGAAGCAAAGTTTCCAACCGTGTATGGTTCATGGCACATTGGCTCATAGTGGAGCCCAAACAATCAACCTTCTTCTTAAGCATGGATATATCATTGTTAATCAAAAAAGAAGTGTGGCATGCAATAGGTGTTCTAGGTGAAACTACCCTAGCATGGCAAACATGTGCATCCATATTATTTTTCAAAACAATATTTTTCTTTAAACAAATTTCTAATTCTTTTGAAATAAATTCAATTTCATTTTTCAAAGAATGGTTACTTTTTAAAACAAAATCAAGTTTTGAAGTTAAAGAATCATTTTTCTTCAAAACATCTTCACAATCATTTTTATTTTTCAAAATTTTATTTTCATTTAAAGCAAGATTAAGTTGAGATTTTAATGAGTCCCTTTCATTAGCAATCTCATCCTTCTCTTGCAAAACAACATCAAGTCTAGCAATCAAATTTTTATTTTCATTATTAATGCCTAGACTCTTCTTTTTCAACAAGTTATATTTTTCTATTAGTTTTTCACAAACAATAGATAGTTCTTCATTTAAAGCATGGGGATCAACAAAATCATTTGAAGAACTAGCACAATCATTACTATCTAGTTGAGTTTCCGATTGTACCTCAAGGAGTCATTCCCTTGGACCATGTAGCATTGTTGTGATTCGGATTCTCCACTAGATTCCTCCTCTAGTTGAATTGGCACTTGAAGCTCGGAGGTGGTGGTTGTGGTTGTCAATTTGTTCCACACTACAAAAGCGGAATCAATATTAGAAACATGTAAAAGATAATCTTTAGATAAAGTGCTTCTAATAGCCTCAAGGGCTTGTGCATTGGCCCCTATATGAATGAGGTTACCAAGATAGCATTTCTTGGTAGCCGCAAGGAAAGTATGTAAACCTAGGGTTTGAAGGTAAATGGACATTCTAGTCTTCCAAACAAGAATGTTGGAAGCATCATACATAGGTGGGGTCATGAAGTCCATGATAAACTAAATGTATGCAAACAAGAGATTAGCAAGCAAATGGATCACTCCTAGGATGTTAAGCCTAATATCAGGAGCACTAGCTCTGATACCAACTGAAATACACCTAGGGGGGGGTGAATAGGTGTAAATGCTAATCTAATGATCTTTTTAAACTTAAGTGAATATGAGTGATGCAACGATCTCTCAAAACACGACTAAGAGCCGAATACCCCTTTCGAGGTTCTGAACTCCTTCCTCCCAATTCCCCTTGAATGGGTTAGAGGTGCGCAATGCAACCGTGTTGTATGAGATATGATCGAACAAGTAAAGAATGAATTGCTATGATGAAACACACACACAAGCAATCCAAGCAATCAAGGATATAGCAATACAATGCACACAATTAAGCCAAGCAAGTATAGATGAATTACAATAGAAATATATGCAAGGCAATATGAAACAATGCTCAAAACACAAGCAAGTATATATGATGATATGAATGGATGATGCTTGCACAAATGTAAAAAGAGTAGAGTTGAGAGAAATTGGATCAAACGCAAAGACCAAGATGTGTTTCGAGGTTCGAGCCCCTAGCTCTACATCCCCGCCTACACCACCGTGTAGGATTTCCCAATCCACTATAGGAGTACCAAACTCCTCTCTCAACCTTACAAAGCCACCGAGGCTATACAACCACAATCCACCTCTACCGAAGAGGGATACGGCCCGTAGCCAAATACAACAACCACCTCTACCTAAGAGGCTCACAAACCAATCACAATACCACTCTGATCACCTCTACCGAAGAGGGATTCACAAAAGTAAGGAGGGTTTACAACAAGTGGTTCCACAACCACAAACTTCTCTTTTCTTTCTTTTTCTCTTTTCTTTTTCCACACAAAACAAGGATCCTAATAACTTAGGATAGAAGATATAGCTCAAGTGGAAACTAAGTGTTTTGAAAACAAGCAACAAAGAAAAATACTTGGGAAAATTCTTGCCAAAAGATATAGAATGAAAATCAACACAAATATCCCAAATCCTATTTTCTTTGATTTTCCAAAAACACAAAACAAATAAAGATTAAATCTTTTTAGCACTTAAACTCTTTTAAAAACTCTTTTAAACTCTTCAGAAAACTGTAAATTTTCCTCTTGAAAACCTTAGCCAAAATCCCAAAGGAATGGGGTTTATATAGGCCAAAACAGAAAACTAGCCGTTAGGCTGATGTGGCAGTTCTGACAGCCACCGGTCGACCGGGCCGGTCGACCGCCAACGGTCAGAAAAGTGACCGTTGGGCACTACCGGTCGACCGGCCCGGTCGACCGAAAACTTCCAGAGAGCAGAACTCTCACATCGGTCGACCGACCCGGTCGACCGGATCTGTGCCTAACAGACGTGCACGTCTGTGCACGTCGGTCGACCGGCCCCTTGGTGCGGTCGACCGACACGGTCGACCGACCAGCCTGTCAGCACAAATCAAGGTCAGAATTTTTGGAAAAAAATATTTTATAAAAATCTTTTATCTTTTCTGAAAATTCCATAAAAATTGTTTTGTCATTTTATATTGAAACATAAACCTGTGATAAAAATTTCAAGACAATATATCAACATATCAATTCATTTTTGTGTCTTGCAAATTTTATCAAAAAACAAATCTTGTATTTTTGTCAAACTTGATTTTTCCAAACATGAATAGGATAGTCAAAATAAGTTTGTTTACCAAGTTAAAACATGTATGTATAAATAGAAAACATCTACTATACATATAACATATGTAAACTTGTTTTGATCTATTATTCATGAAAACCAAATACCAAATCATAAAACGTGTGTGTTTTGTGCACTTGAGCATATCAACTAAACTAAGCTTTACACATGGATCTAAAACTCATAATCTAAACTAGATACCTAAGTCTTCTTGATGATCTTCATCTTCAAGTAGACTTGCTCCAAAAACTCCGTGATCCTCCAAGTGCAAAGGTATGATCTTTAAGCTTTGGCACCGGAATCATCATGATAAGCTTCTAAACATCTTGTTGAAGCTAAGCTAATCACCAACTAATATCCTGTTAATGATCTGAAACTTAGAAACACAAGAATATTAGTAAACATAACTACATGAGTGTTGATCATCATCAAAACTAGAGTGGAAGGCCATTGGGCCAACAGAATCTAATGTGTTTGTTGAGAATGTTGTAGAGATTGAACCATTAGGTGATGACATGGAGAGACTATCCTTGAAGGACTCACCCGCTCAAGAAGATAAGCTAGAACCTATTAGTGATGTTCAAGAGGATAAAGAGGAAAGCTCTCAACCGCTTCCTAAAGCTTGGAGATATGCCACAAATCATCCCAAGGAGCTCATCTTAGGTGATGCATCTAAAGCGGTAACAACTCGCTCCAAACTCCATGACCTATGTGGTAACTTTGCTTTCATTTCTCATTTTGAACCCAAAAGCATCCTCGAAGCCGAGGCGGACTCATATTGGTTGCTAGCCATGCAAGAGGAACTCAATCAATTTGAGCGCAACCAAGTTTGGCACCTTATTCTTAGGCCCCACGATAGACCAATAATTGGTACTAAGTGGATCTTTAGAAACAAGATGGATGAGTCCGAAAATGTGATTAGGAATAAGGCTAGGTTAGTGGCCCAAGGTTACACTCAAATTGAGGGAATTGACTTTGAGGAGACCTTTGCACCCGTAGCACGGCTTGAAGCCATACGGATGACACTAGCTTTTGCATCTTTTAAAAATTTTAAACTTTTTCAAATGGATGTGAAAGTGCATTTTTGAATGGTTTTATAAATGAAGAAGTTTATGTTGCTCAACCTCCCGGTTTTGTTGATCATGTTCATCCCGATTTTGTTTTTAAACTTGATAAAGCTTTGTATGGATTGAAACAAGCTCCAAGAGCTTGGTATGAAAGGCTTTCTAGTTTTCTCATTTCAAATGATTTTATTAAAGGCAAAGCAGATACAACACTATTCACTAAGCATGTTGATAATGACATTTTAATTGTGCAAATTTATGTTGATGATATAATTTTTGGTTCTACTAATGAGCTTTTATGCAAGGAATTTGAAAAGGTTATGCAATGTGAGTTTGAAATGTCCTCAATGGGTGAGCTTAATTTCTTTCTTGGACTCCAAATCAAGCAATTGCAAGATGGAAACTTCATATGTCAAGCCAAATACGCAAAGGAACTCGTAAAGAAGTTTGGACTTGAAGACTCAAAGGTTTGCAACACTCCCATGGCAACTACCACCAAGCTTGATAAGGATGATCAAGGTAAAAATGTTGATATTAAATTGTATAGAAGCATGATAGGTAGTCTTTTATATTTGACGGCAAGTAGGTCGGACATCATGTTTAGTGTGTGTCTTTGTGCTAGATTTCAATCGTGTCCCAAAGAGTCCCATCTTATTGCGGTAAAACGCATTATTCATTATATAAAGGGAACGATTGGAATGGGTCTATGGTATCCGAAAATCGGAGATTTTTCCATGATGAGTTATTCGGATGCCGACTATGCGGGTTGTAAAGTAGATAGAAAGAGTACTAGTGGGACATGTCAATTTCTTGGTAATTGTCTTGTTTCATGGTCCTCTAGGAAACAAAATTCCGTAGCTCTCTCAACCGCCGAGGCGGAGTATGTTGCCGCGGGGGCTTATTGTGCACAAGTCCTTTGGATGAAACATACTCTTCTTGATTATGATTTGCATTATAACCATATAAAAATATTTTGTGATAATACTAGTACTATTCATATGACTAAGAATGCAAATCAACATAGTAAGACCAAACACATTGAGATTAGATATAACTTTCTTAGAGATCATTTTGAGAAAGGAGATATAGATATTGATTATGTTTCTACGGATTTGCAACTTGCCGATATTTTCACTAAACCACTTGATTTTGCTAGATTTTCATTCATTTGTGGTGAACTTAATGTTTGTGTTATTGAATAAAAATGTTTTCATAACCCTTTTTGATGTATGACAAAAAGGGGAGAATGAGTTTATGTATGAAAATATGAGTTCATATGGTTTTGGTTCCATATGAGTTTATATATGTTTTTTAGTTTTTGATGTGTTTTCATGAATTCCTGTAATTTGAGTTTAAGTGTTTTGCAAGTATTTTATATTTTCGTTGTTTTTGGTTTCATGATTACATTATTTTTCCTTGTTTAATATAGCATAATTTGAGGGGGAGCTTTCTCCTCCCCTATATTTTTGTTTATAGTCTATTTGTTTTGTCATCATCAAAAAGGGAGAGATTGTTGGCCCAAAAGGTTACACTCTCCATTTTGTTTAGAGTTTTGATGATAACAAAACAAATAGGAGCTATATGGTACTAATTAGTTTGTTAAGATAAGTTTCAGGTTTGTACCATACTTGGAGGCCATTGCTTAGCTATTGCAAGAATTTCTAGGTTCATGAAGCAAAGAAGGCTTTTTGCACATCAAGGAAGGAACATAGAAGAGAAGGCTCTAGCAAGGCATCGCATGGCTCAAGACTTCAAGATTGCTCAAGATAATTTATTAGATTTGTTTTAGTTTAGAGTTTTGTTAAAGAATAGTGAATAGGTTTGAAGCTCCATCACACACGTTTTTGAGCACATTTTATTTCTAAGTTTATTTCATATAAATTATACAAAAATATTTTGATACAAAATCCTCTGCCTATAAATCCATATTTATATTTTATACTTATTCCTATTTAAAACATCTTTTTGATAAAAATATTTATCTCCTCAAAATTCTGTTTGAATCTTGATTTTTGGCCTGAGCCGGTCGACCGCCCGAGTCGACCGTGCCTATGTCAGGCTTTGCCGGTCGACCGCCTGAGTCGACCGAGGTTCTGGCAGATGAACGTATCAGTGTGCACGTTCCACGGTCGACCCGGACGATCGACCGAGACACGCCTGCCTGCAAGACCCTGCTCTCTGTTTGTTTGGGTCGACCGGGCGGTCGACCGTAGCGTGCAACGGCTATTTTTTTTGTACTAGCGGTCGACCGGCCCGGTCGACCGGGCTAGCCGTTTGAACAGTAACGGCTATTTTTCTGAGCTGGTTTAATTTTTGTCCTTTTCTCACTTAAGTGAGTTTAAATGACTTGTTTTGGTTTTAATACTTTCTGATTAGCCTTAAAAATGTTTTATCTCTAAACCCTAGCCCTCTCTTATAAATAGGGGTGTTTAGAGAGAGATTTACTACTAGAAAAATTATCAAAATTTCCACAAGTTTAAGGCTTTCAAAAGACTTGGTTTCTTAGTTTTTGTGCTGAATTCTCTCTCATTTTCTGAAGTTCTTTCAAGAATTCTCTGATTTCATTTTCTTTTCTCTTTGTACACAAGAGCTTCATTCCTACTCATTGTTCTCTAAGGACCTTTGTAAGGGAAGAGAATTTTGAAAGAGAAAGTTTGTTTTTGACTACCAGAGAGAACTTGTACTTGAGATTGTGGAGTTGGGTACTCCGGCGTGTTTGTGATATCTTTGTGATAGTGGAAGTGGTTGGAATCCTTCTGGGGAAGGCGGGGAAGTAGAGCTGGGTGCTCGAATCTCGATAACAATTCTTTGTGTTTGCGTTTGGTTTACTTTCCTTATTCTTGCACTACTTTCATTGCTATTATTGCTTGCTTTTAATTGTCATTTCTATATTCACTTGTTGTCATTCATCTTGTCAATCATTGTCCCATACAACAAGCTTGCATTGCGCACCTCCAACTCATTTTACGAGGAATCAGGAGGAAGGAGTTCAGAACCCTTCACGGGGCATTCGGCTCTTAGTCTTGTTTTGGGCGATTGTTGCATCATATTTTTAAATTGTGCATTGATTAGCATATCACCTATTCACCCCCACCTCTAGGTGATTTTCAAAGGGAACACTATTTTGAAGGAAAAATTGATTTGGTTGAAAAACAAAGAGAAGTTGTTTTTCAAGAAAATAATTCTTTAAAAAGAAAGATTTGTGAAAAAGAAAAAGAATTTGTTTCGAAAAAGAAAAAGAAAAATAATTTTATATCTCATCATGATTTACATGCCACCACTAATGAGATTAAAAATTTGAAAAATAAAATGGATTGTTTGAGTTCAACTTTGAACTCTTGTGCATTTAACCACACTAGATTGGAGTCTATGTTTTCAAAGAAACAAGCTCCACATTCTCATGCACATCATCATGCATATGCTTATGTTGCACGTCACGATCATACACATACACATAAGCATTCTAAGGTGTACAAATGTACACATTGTGACCGCAAAGGCCATTTAGCAAAATTTTGTTATGACAAGTTGCATGTTTTAAATTTTGCTAATAAAAATTTTTGGGTTCCTTACAAGACTAACCCCAAAGGACCCAAGAAAATATGGTACCAAAACCCCCACCCCATATTTTTGATGTAGGTGAGGGATCTCTCAAGACGTGAGAGACTTGGTGCCTTGATGGTGGATGCAAATGGATATGATGGACACACTTATTGATGCATCACTATCAAGGAGGTTTTGGTGGGACAACCACCAAGATTGGAGCTTTAGAGTTGGTAACAATCTCTAAACTCCCATTTTATTTATGTTCATACTTGCTCATTCATGATATTTTTAGCATGATCATGTTTTATTTGTTTTATGTGCTTCATGTGGTAAAAACATGCTTAGATGTAGTTTTCATCAAAAATTGTATTATACATGTACAAATAGTGAGTTACCCGTGATTTATATATGTTTGCACTTCATGCTCATTTGTACCCACTATATGCACATGTATAACGTAGTTTTGGTGATTCTCTCATTTATACATGCTTTGCCAAATTTTATGATTTTACATCATGTATATGTATTTTTAATTGAAATCTAATAAATATACATGTATATCCATTTTGAGTCTCTTGTCTTCATGCAAATACTATTAATAGACTCGTTTTATGTTTGGGATATGTATGTGTATTGTTAGGATTGGATAAATCATACATATACCTAGAAGTGTGTTTTGTTTTAATGAAAAATGAATTTTCATGTTTGTTTGATAAAAATAAAAAAAAATGATACTCACACTTTTTGAGCCTCAATGTCTATTTTCATGAAAATGCTATTTACATAACTTTTGAACACTCACACTTTATTTCTTTTGTCATGACTTTGATTCATGAACATATTTTTGAGCTTCATAGATCGAGTGTCAATTCTTATATTTGGTATGATTCATGAAATACATATGCTTTGATTTCATGTTTTGAAGGATCTTTAACTAGTTTTTCAAAAAAAAATTATTTTAACTAGTTATTGTTCTTCATTTGGTAGTGATTTTCATGCTAAAATATTTTCAAATCTATTTTTGAAAACTCTACCCTCAATGGGAGGTTGGATGGGAGATCATGTTCATGTATGCTTTAAAATGAAAATCATTTAAAACTTGAACCATGATTGGGTGGTAGTTATATGAGATATACACTTGATCTTATTGTTATTTCAATTGGTATCATTGGATTCTTTCAATTGGTATCTAAATTGATAATTTTTTGTATATACTCATATTTTATTTTCTTATATATGTATGTATCTATTTCAATTGGCATATTTTTTCATACATATATATGATTTTTCATGTGCTTAACTTACAATTGGTTCACATTTTAAAAGCACAAAGTTTATGATGAAAAATAAAAAATTTTGATCATTATGTTTACTATTGGTATCAATATGTTTCAACTTCATATTTGTTAAATTTCAATTGTATCAATATGATTTACAATAATGATTATTTTCAATTTGGTATCTTAAAATTTGTTTGTTTTACAAAAGCTCTGATACCTTTAAAAATTTGTTTAAGAAAAATTAAAAAAAATATTTTTGATTTGTATTTCTTATATGCAAGGAGAGCTTAACATCTCTTCTACATATAGATTCATGTTGAGTGTATTGTATATTAAAGAGCTTGACAATCTCTTTTTTATGTGGTACACGTGTGTACGGGGAGTTTCACATCTCCTCTTATGCATTACATAATATGTGTTATGTGAATTGGGGCTTGTCATCCCTTCTTCATGTAATGCATATGTGTAGGGAAGCTAACTTAACGTCTTCCTCTTCATGAATGTATATCGCATATAACCTTTTATTGATATGTTTGACCCCTTATTGATCTCTTTGTTTATGACAAAAAGGGGGAGAAAGATTTGATGATTTTATTTTTACCTTAAACCCTTTGTTGATGATTGACAAAAAGGGGGAGAGGTATTTACTATATATATGCATGTTTTTATAAAAGAATTTATGTTTATGCATATATGTTTTATTTTGCAAATAGGAGAAAAAGATCTTGTGATTTTGTTTTATGCTTGATTAGCATGTTTACTCCTACATTTGCATACGTGTTTATGTGCCTCATTGCATATCTATTTGTTTATTTGTTATGCATGAGTTAAGGGGGAGCTTCTTTGGAGCTTTACTTTAATCCATGCATATATAACTTCATGAGTTTTGTCATCATCAAAAAGGGGGAGATTGTTGGCCCAAAGGCCCATCACTCTAGTTTTGATGATCATCAACTTATGTAGTTATGTTTACTAATGATCTTGTGTTTAATTAGTGACAGATTTATGATCAAGATCTTAGTAGGTGTGGAGCTTCAACAAAGGATTTAAAGTCATATTTTGGAGCTTACACCGGTTTGATTCACGAGCCATGCATCAAGACCACATCAAGTACTCAAGAGGAGTCGAACTCATTGGATTTCATTTGGACCAAGTCAAGATGATGAGAAGACTTCAAGGGAAGACTTCAAGATCAAGACTTGTGTCTAAGTATAAGATTTAGTTTTTAGAAGATTTTGTTTTAGTTAAAATGTAAAGGATAGAGTAGTTGGTGGATTGCTCAAGTATTATATACACACACACTCTTGATAGTTTTGTTTTTACAAAAGATTTTCATTTTGGAAAATACATGTTTGGATTTTGGTTTTCATGTTTACATATCTTTTAACCAAAATCATGTTTAGAGCTTAATGTCAAAAACTTAGATATTTCATCTTATTTGTGTAATGGATCATATCCATACACACTATGCTTTAATGAATTCAAATATCTAGTTTTTATTTAAAGGAGTTTTGGAAAAACAAAATTTTGGAAAATACAAGTTTTCAATTGAGTAAATATTTTCATATTACAAAAATAGTCCAAATCTCTTATAACATGCCTTGATTTTGTGCAAGCATGTTTGTTTATCAAAGAATATTGGTAAAACTATTTTTGTAGATTTTTAAGTATTTTATGGGATTTTATTTCAATCAAAAAGACCAAGTTTTAAATCCCTTATCAGATTTTTGTTTCAGGCTTCAGCCAAGTCGACTAGTCGACCTATCAAGTCGACTAGAGCTGAAGTCGGCCGACTGGCTCGGTCGACCGACATGCACGACGTGCACGCCTTGACCTGGCAGATGGCCGGTCTGCCGACCCAGTCGACCGGAACTGAGAGCAGTGCTCTCTGTTCTTTTGGGTCGACCGAGCGGTCGACCAGAGGCTCCAACGGTCTGATTTTTGACCGTTGGCGGTCGACCGACAGGTCTGACAGACCCCAACGGCTAGTTTTTGACAGCCTATAAATTTGGGGGTTTGGTCATTGTTTTGAGATAAGATTTTCAAGTAGGTTTTCACCAGTTTTTCCTGAACTATTTAGAGGTTTTCCTCCACTTGATTTAGAGCAAATATTTCCTATCAAAAGGAGAGTTTTTATCAAGAGTGTTAAAAAGAGATTTCTTGAGTTTTCCTCCACCATTCTCTTCCTTGTTTTTCTCACAAATACTTGAGCAACCCATTGAGCTATTCATTCTATAGGAGTGTTTTTGTGAGAGGATTTTAGGTGATCAAAAGTTGTGATCACCAAAGTTCTACTTTGTTCCTTTGAGAAGGCGGACGGTTGTGTTCGCATTGTTTCGGGTCCTAGTGAGGACTCGGTGTTTCGGGTTCGGGTGCGAACTCTTTGTTTGAGGTGCGGCCTCGGCGAGCCGGTGGGCTTGCGTGTGTACGGACTAGGGAGTCCAAGAGCTTGTAGGTGTTGCGGCACCGGGTGATCCATTGGGATCGATCATAGTGGAAATCCTTCGTGTGTCGAAGGCGGGGATGTAGAGCAAGGGTGCTCGAACCTCGAAACAAATCCCTTGTGTTTGTGATTGCTCACTCTCTCTCTCTCTCTTTGTCTCTTGTTCATATCTTGCATACTTTTATTGTCTATCTTTATATGCTTGATATATTCATTTGTACTCATTGATATACTTGCTTGGGTTGTTTGCTAACACTTGTATTTAACCAAGAGAGCCAACGCGGCACCTCAACCCATTCAAGGGGAATCTAGAGGAGTTTGTCCAGAGCCCTTCACGGGGAATTCGGCAACACTCTTGTGTTATACGTGGTGTTTAGTTTAAATAGTTTGTTTAGGTCATAATTGTTTTTAGCTTCCGCATTATTTGGCATTAAGTGACCATTAGATTAGCCATCACCTATTCACCCCCCTCTAGGTGAACCTTCAGATCAGTCAATTTATAGATCAAAACAAGTCACAGTCCAAGGTAATACTACAACTAGTCCTGAGCCAATAACGTCGAACAACTAACAAATGAAAAGATACTGAATGGCACTCAAGTAAGCTATATAATTAAAGTGAACACACACTGGTACCTCATGAAATAATACGGATAATCATACTAGCATAATAAGGCAGATGGTCACATGAAATATAACAAGCAACACACATATATATATATTTCTGACAATAGTGAATGAGGAAAATAATACTCACAAATCTCATCTCAGAAAATTTTAGTAGCATAATTATATAACAAAATAAAATCATTTATCAAAAAATTCTTGTTTAACTGAAGGAGAAAAAGAACACTCATCTGAACTATCCCAAGTCCAAAGCACTGAAATCATAAAGCCTCGATAAATCTACATGGTTCATTCCAATAAAAATTGTTAGAATTTTAAAAGAATATTTTACTTGAGAGTTATAAAGGGTTTTAATCTTGATTAATTAGTTTGGGGATTGGGAATATGGTCCTCTAGATCTAATGAATTTAATAGGTATAGTATAAACCAATTTTTAATTTTTATTGAATTTTTAATAGACTTTAAACCATTAAAATGCTTAACGGGTCTGAATTTACCATTAAGAAAAAATGGCTTTAAAGAGGATGATTTGAGTTAATTCATGTTGCTATTTATCTAAAAATTTTATCATAGAAAGTAGAAGTATTGTAGACTATTGTTTATATTTTCTCTATTTTTTGATATTTTTAACTAATTATTTTAATATACAATTCTTCTTTCTTTCCTTCTTTCTTTCTTTTTTTCTTTTTATACATACATACATATATATATATATATATATATATATATATATATATATATATATATATATATATATATATATATATATATATATATATATATATATATATATATATATATGGGGTACTGTACCTCAGCCGACGGCTGAGAGAGTTTCTCAGCCGGCGGGTCGTGGCAACATCAGAGCCACAAATCTGTCATAAATTTTGGCGGACAAAACCCGAAAAATCCCGCCTAATTTAATGTCAGTCACCTCAACAAAAATACCCTCACTCAAAACTTTTTACCTTATGTAAAAACATTTTCTTTCAAAAAATTTACAACTCTAAAATTTCACCTGATCATTCTGATCCAATTAGTTCTATTGTTTCTCAAATTTCATCCGTTTTTTAAAAAATATACTTGCAAACATGGCTCCAAAGAAATCATCCGCCGAAAAAGGTACTAGAAAAACGATATTTTTCAAATTTTTTTAGGGTTTATGGATTTTAATAGTTTTAATATTTTTTTCAGATTTATTTCCGTTTCTCTCACTTTTTTTTTTTAAATCTTGGGACCATGGTCGCAGTGAAGAAGAGATTCTGAAACTTTAGATGACGAATAAATTTTTAAATTTATAGATTTTCAAACACAACGATAAAGGTCCATTTTTTTCAATTTTTTTCATTTCCTTTTATTTTTACCATGGTCGCAGTATTTTTTAAAAAAGCGATGTATATGTATGCGACCTTGCTAATATTTTTTAACCCAATTTTTTTTCATACACTATTTGTCGACCTAGATCGAAGTAGTTAAAATTATAATTGCAGATATGTTCGACTTAGATCGTAGAGTTTTAAATTTTTTTTATTTTTTGGACTTTTCATTTTAGACGAACGCGACGTTGGTCGCAGTATCTGAAAGGTACTTTTTTTATTACATACTGCGACATGGGTCACAGTTGTTATAATATGCGTTGTAGTATACTTATGCGACCATGGTCGCAGTGCATTTAACGTCATTTTTTTTTAATTCCAGGGTCGCGGATGTTTATGTTTGCACTGTATACTTATGCGACCTTGGTCGCAGTGTCGTTCATTGTTTACATTTGCAGTGTTTATGACTGCGACCTTAGTCACAGTGGTTTAAAATTAATTTGCTTTTTTAGTCCCTTATAGGTTTTAAATAATCATTGGTCTAAAGGTTTTAATTTTTCTTCATCTATAGGTAAACAACAGATGAAGGTTCGTCCTCTGAGATCGAGCCTAAAACCTATATGCGAATTCATAAAGAAATTCAAAAAGTACATTCAGGCCGATTTCTTAGAGGCAATCAAGAATACCCCATTTGGCCCAATCTTCATGGCTTTCTACAATGAGGAATTTGGGGGTGAAAAGGGTCTAAAATCAAACGTTACTGTACTGAGAATTTTAGACCAGTATGATAGGGATTCAAGGACCTTTACAATTGGGGGCAAACAAATTGAGTTAACGGTGGAGAATATTGCCCTAAGTTTTGGTCTACCTATCATTGGGTCAGATTTTATTATGAATAAGACCTGTACGATGAAGGATAGAGGGGTTATAAAACATTATTTCCCCAATATAAAGAATATCACTAAAGTATCTATTGAAGAGGCATTGGATAATCTTCTGGTCAAGAAAAGGAGGAGGGGTGAATTAGATGTGACAAAGGATGAACAGCTTGAGCAGGAACTGTTCTATTCCTTTTCTGACAAAGGAGGAGGGGTGAATTAGATCTGATAACTTCATGAGGAGACTTCCGTGACTTATCTATTCCTTTTCTTCTCATACCAAAACCTCTGTTCCTTGCATAAGAATTGTAGAAATTGTATGCTTCCACATCCGACAGGAACTATTTCCTTAGAAACTTATCTGAGCTTCCAGACATTTCTCCATGTGCATTCATATCCTACAAAAAACAATTAGACGAACTACATGAATATATATATTTTTTAGATATCACACGTCTAAAATATAATTTATATAACTGCGACCAAGGTCGCATAGGTAATGAATCTATATAACTTCTTACTAAAAGACTGCGACCTAAGTCGCAGTTATCCGTATGAGAAGAATTTTTAAAAAAACAGAATAATAAATGTGCAACAATCTAATGAATATATAAAATGGATATAATTCACATAAAAACGTGTAAGAATTATGACAACAAAGAATGAGAATTGGGTCGCAGTCAAAAAAATCCAACTGCGACCATGATCGCTGTTCTAAAAAGATTAAAACAAGTGATTATTTTATTCTATAAAACAAATTATAGTTCGAACAAGGAATGCGACTTAGGTCGCAGTCACAGAAAAAAGATTTCATAGCCGGAGAATATTTTCAAATAAGATTGCGACCGTGGTCGCATTTCTGAAACTTTAAAACATGTGATTATAGGTCGCAGTACCACATAGACTAAAGAGAAAAATTCTATATTTAAGAAATTGTGGGAAAAAATTGACACAATTAAACCTGTTGATCGGCATGCAAAGATGTCAACCCTTCAATATTTTCAATATTCTGAGAGAAAGTTGAACCAGATGATGTATCTTCCATATTTAGATCGCCAGATAGACATCGCTTACGACTGCGAACAGAATTTGCAGGGGAAGTAGACTGCTCGGACGTCGACATTAAATATTTTGGACAAAAAATTGCTCTGAAAAGAGTTTATATTTTCAGAAAAAAGTTATCGCAGGCTGAAAAGGAGAACCTAAATCTGACAAAGAGAGGTAAGAAAATAGGGGAAAAAATAATTTATAAACAATAACCTAAATCCTATAAAGAGCGGCAAAAAAGGGGGAATAATAATAATAAACAATAACCTAAATCTGACAACGAGCGGTCCAAAAATTGCCTTGTGGCAAATAATAATAAACAATAACGAAAGTTACCGAAAGAGTAGCTTTTCATAAGGGGTATTTAATAATTTAACTTCTTCCTATAAGCGAGCCGCAAGTTAGTGGGGTGACAAATATTGAGCCACATCACCGCAGGCTGAGCCATGTCACCGCAGGCTGAGAGAGTTCTCTCAGCCGCAGGCTGATATACATTTTTCTCTACATATATATGTATACATATATACATATATGTGTATACATATATACATGTGTGTGTGTATGTGTGTGTGTGTGTATATATCTTGCAGCCCAGGCCCAGGCCGGACCAGCCCAGGCCCAGGCCGTGTCCAGTAATTTCTTTTTTTTTAGCAGAGCCCAAGCCCCCGTGCTGTGGCCCAGCCGGCTTGGCCCGGACCAGGCCAAGCCAGCCCTGGCCTGAGCCAGCCAGGCCAGGCCTTGGGTCTGGCCTGGACTGCACAAGGCAGTCCTTTTTTTTGAAAATCCTTTGTTAAAAATTCTGAAAAAAATGTAAATTAAAATTATGAGTTGGTAGTCTTCACACTTATTTTTTTTGTTGGATTTGTGGTTGGGTTTTGATGTATGAAAATCTTCATGGAGATCATGGAGTAGACATGATGTTTAATAAACTTTTTATATCAAATAAATTATGAAAGGATAGATTACTTACTTGGATTTGATCTCCCCTAACATGTTCCTCAATTTCTACATTTCGAGATTCTTTTTCATTCATCCTCCACTTAAGGAGAAAAGAAAGGAGGTAGGAAGAGTTGGGTCATGGTTTTTTTTGGAGATAGAAAAAGAAATAGTTTAAGCTTTTTATAGATTATTAGGGATTTTAAAAATTAGAATTTCAGTTGGGTTCAACTGCTTGACTTAGTAGTTTAGGATAGAATTAATTAAGGTTATGATTTTTGAAAATAAGATTTTGATTTGTGTAAGTGAGGATAGATATGATTTGTGTTAGTATTTAGATTAGGATTAGTAAGATTTGATAAGATAGGATTTAGATTAGAATTAGGTTTTGAGGTATAGATTATTGGGTTGGTGGGTTTCGGGTTTAGATAAATAGGTATGGGGAAAAAAATCTAGAAGGAAAAATAATAATTCAGGCAATAATATTAATAATAACAATGATGATAAATAATAATAATAATTAATCAGGTAATAATAGAAAAATAATAATAATAATTAAAATACTAATAATAATACTCTAGTAATAATAATTAACAACAATAATACCAATACACAATAATAATATTAATAACAATAATAGTTAACAATACTACTAATAATAATTAAAATAATCATAACAATAGCAATAATAATTATAATCATAATGAAACACTCATTACTAAGAATAACAAATAATAATATTACTAGTAAAATAAAATAAATGCTTTAGAATATTAAAAAATATAGTATTTTAGACCAGGGATATTAAATATAAGCATATTAAAAAATGATTTGGTGTCATTTACAATTTCTAAGTTTGTACTAAATATAAGTATATCATCAATATATAAACATAAGATAATACCAATATTTTCCTCAAATTTAGTATAGATATATTTATCAGCCTCATTAATCTGATAACCATAAAAAATAAGAACACTATCAAATCTATCATGTCATTGTTTGGGTGCTTGTTTTAAACCATAAATAGATTTTACAAGTTTTCAGACTTTGTGTTCATTTCATTGTCACACAACCTTCAGGTTGGTCCATATATATTTCTTCTTTCAGTTTAAGAATGCAGTTTTAACATCCATTTGATGTATTACAAGCTTATGAATAGATGCTAAAGCAAACAACACTCTAATAGATGCAATTCTAGTCATAAGAGCAAATGTATCAAAATAATCAAAATCTTTCTTTTGAGTGTATTCTTTAGCAACCAATCTAACTTTAAATTTATCTAAAGACCTATCAGGTTTCATTTTTCTTTTAAATATCCATTTGCAACCAATTGGATTTACACATGGTGGTAAATCAACAAGTTTTCAAGTGATTCGATAAAATGGATTCTAATTCATTATTAATAGCCTCTTTTCAGAATGGAGCATCCGGATAAGAGATTGCCTCTTTATAAGTGAGAGGGTCATCACCAACAAAAAATATAAAGAAATCTTTACCAAAGTCAATTTTTTTCTAACTCTTTTACTTCTCCTTAGTTCAATCTCTTCATTATCATCAGATTCTTGTACATGACTAGATGATGAAGCATGAGATGGTTTATTAACATGAGTTTTCAATAAAAAAACATGCTCAAAGAATTTTACATTTTTAGTTTCAACAATAGTGTTAATTATCACTTCTAGTAACAAGAAATCTATATGAAGCACTATGATGTGCATAACCTATAAATATGTAGTCAAAAGTTTTGGGTCCTAGTTTCTTTCTTTTGGGTTCAAGTAGAAGAACCTTAGCCACCCCCACGCTTTTAAATAGTTTAAGTTTGGTGCATGACCTTTTCAGATTTTATATGGGGTTATGCCGATTTTCTTATAAGGTATTTTATTTTAAATATGACAAGTAAAGAGTATATCCTCCCCTATAGGTTCAGAAGCGCACCAGAACTTATAAGCATAACATTCATCATATTTTTGAGTATTCATTTTTTTCTTTTAGAAACACCATTAGATTCAAGTGAATATGGAGGGATAGTCTCATGAATTCTGTCATGATCACAAAATTCATTAAATTGTTTAAGTTCGTATTCATTACCTCTATCCGATCTCAATCTCTTAATTTTCTTATTTAATCGATTTTCAACTTTTGATTTATATTTCAGAAACATTTCAAAGGCTTCCTCTTTAAATCTTAACAGATAGACTACTGTATATCTAGAACAATCATCAATGAAGGTGATATAGAATCTTTACCACCTTTAATTAAGTTATTTTTCAGGTCACCAAAATTACTATGAATAAGCTCAAGCAATTCAGATTCTCTTTGTACACTTTTGTATGATTTCTTAGTGGATTTAGATTCAACACATATTTCATATTTGTCATGATCAGATATAGTTACTATATCTTTCATTTTTTTAATGTAAGAAAAACCGACATGTCTTAACTTACCATACCAAAGATCACAAGAGTCAATCATGTCAGCAGAAGAAGAAGATGCATTTTCATTCATGATTTCAAGTACATTCAGCATAAATAAACCCTGATTACAATACCTTTTACCAACAAATTGTTCATTCTTAGTCATTACAATTTTATCACATTCAAAGCAGACCTTAACTCCAGCTTTTCTAAGAAGAGAAACGGAAATGAGGTTCCAACGAATCTCGGGAACATGAAGCACATCGGTAAAAGGAAGGATCTTTTCTGAAGTGAGCTTGAGAAGCACCTTTTCTTTACCCACAACAGGTGAGGGTCTCGAATCGCCCATGAACACTTGTTCACCATCATCAACAGAGAAGTAAGAAGAGAAAGCTCCTCTGTCGGCACATATATGTCGGGTTGCCCCAGAATCAATCACCCAGTTCTTATTATGTGCAACCATGTTAACTTCAGATATTATAGCAGAAATAATGTCACTCTCAACCAGGCTAGCTTGTAGTTTGGATGGAGCATCTCCAGTCTTCCGGAATCTATACTGTGCTGAGTAGTGTCCGGGTTTGCCACACACAAAATAGTTTCCTTTCTTCTTGAAAGTAGAGTTAAGGTTTCTTTTCATCTTAGGGTTCTGATTTGATTTAAAGTTTTGCTTATGAAAATGTTTCTTTAGTTTAGAGAGTTTGCTTTCAATTAGATTTGCCTTGGAAGTAAGCTCCTTAGCTCTTTCAATTTTCTCTCTTTTTTTATTTTGATCTTCAATTGTAATATGAATTATTAATCTTCAAGGTTCATTTGTTTTCTTTTATACTTCAGTTCTTTCTTGTAATCTTTTCATGAGTCAGTAGTTTTTAAATTAGGGCTCCAGCAACAAAGGTTTCGGGTAGGGTGATATTTTCTTTTTTAAGATCATCAATTAGAACATGGTATCCATGAATTTGAGAGAAAATATCTTTTTCATCAGACATGATAAAATTCAGAAATTTTCAATAGCAAGTTTTTGAGTTCCAGCATCTTCAAGAAATGTATTTCTTATTAAGAATTTCCCAAATTTCAGTTGCACTTTTATAAGGACAGTAAACATCAAACAGTGCATTACTAAGTGTGCTGAGAATGGTGTGTCTACAAATTTTGTTGATTTTTTCCCAGTTTTGCAATTCCTTTTCTTTCTCTAGTTTAGGATCAGTTATAGCAAAGGCATAACCAGTTACATCAAGTATAGACATAACTTGTTCTTGCCATCTTTTATAGTGGGTTCTATTAAATAGTTCAATCCTAGAAATGTCAGGATGAGACTTAACATTAGTAGCAACAACCATAGCAGTATTCATATCTACTCTTAAGATTGTTAGAAAATAATGTACAAATTACTACTAAGCTATTTAAATTAAACTTTCAAGAAGGAAGGAACTTCTCTATTTTGATCGAGACGTGCGGAGCACTATCCTTAAGAGTAGATCGCGTTCCTCTGAGAGAGTATCTTAGTGCAGCAGGTTAATTGCGACCTACCCTCTAGGATTCAACGATCGTTGGTCCTGCAAGCGTGCACTCGCAATGCACAGGCCCTCGAACAACTCGGTTTTGTTTCCTCTAGAGATGCAGGAAAGAACAGAAGAGTTTAAAAAAATTTCAGAGGAGGAAGAAGATGGTTGAGTTGTGTTATTGAGAGCAGGGAATAGGTCCTTTATAAAGAGAGTTTATCATCATTAGAAAATCTCTGGGTAGAGAAAACAATCCTTGAATAGAGAACCAATCTTTGGACAAAGGAAGAAATGTTTCCTTGTGCAGAGGAACAATATTGTCTTGAAAAGTGTCACTGCAGAACTTGGGCAGAGAACTCTCAACGGCTAATTCTGATATGATAGGACATGGAAAGATACGAATCTCAACAGCTATCCCTGACCCAAATATTGTGACAAGATTTGAAAAGATTTTATTTTAATTTTAAATCCAAAAATAAAATTGACAAAATTCAAACTTAGCCTATTCGGGTCACACACCCACGAGACTCTGAAACCCAGATTTGCGCCCCATTGCGCGCACATTAAGGTTTTCTGGACCCGATAACTCCAATTTCCGTCATTGGGTCAATGGCCTTATGTGCGCGCGAGCACCCCCAAGTTTCTAGCCCACACAATCCATCATGAAAGAGACTCCATATATAAAGAACTTTACTTAATTTTGAAATACCCTCAAAATACTAACAAGCTATACCTGCTTTGAAATACTTTGCCTGATCACCACACATCTCAATCGTTCAACGTCAATCCACCTCTCAGCTTCTACATAGATGTTTGACATCAAAACATACCCATCATCGCTCAAAGGCCCAATTGCACAAAAGCTCTCGAAATGCTTCCTCTCCAACTCGACACCCCCATGAACCTTACAGGCCCCTGGCAATGTCTTCCATATCCTGAGTTAGCCTTCACTGGCATTGACTTAATCATCTTATACGCTTCATCAACCAACCTCATTCTACTAAGCATATCAACCATGACCCATAATGCTTTATATCAGGCTTAATTTTATACTCTTCAAGCATTCTCGTAAGAAACTCTCTCCCCTCTTCTACTAATCCCTTGTGGCTATAAGCTAACAAGACCCCAAGGGGAAAAAAACTCGGTTTGACTTTCGATCCATTTTCGAGAACTCAAGTGCTTCATCCGAGTACCCATGAACTGCCAGAGCCACAATCATTGAATTCCAGCAGTTCACATGCTTAGTTCTCATCCCATCAAATATTTGCGTGCAAGTTTTTTGTTACCACACTTTGCAAACATATCCAAAAGTGCAATACCCACAAATCCCTCGATCGCAAAGTTCCTACACTTCAAATAGTCATTGAAAATCTAGACCAATCTCTATTGATCCAGTCTCCGCACAAGCCCCAAGTACCGACGTCAACTCTGTCGGTACGAACTAGTTCGCCAACATTCTCTTGAACAGATCAATGGCAGCACTTTCGTATTTCTTGATGTGAATATAACCAGCAAACATCAAATTCCATGATACAGAATCTCGTTCCGGCATTGTATCGAAAGCCTTCTTTGCAGCCGCAACATCCCCCAACTCATGCCTCGTAATCACATTATTCCAACAAGCGACATTTTTCTCAGGCATTTGGGAAAGAATCCTATCAGCAGACTCAGAATCTCCATGCCTATTATAAGCGACCGCCATTGCATTCCAGGTCAGTGTGCTCTTCTTACGCATCTCATCGAACAGCTCCCGCACATATCCAATCCGACCGCAATTCGAGTACATTGTGATCATTGAATTCTGAACATGAGCATCCCAATCAGAGCCAGTGTGGAAGGTCCTGCAGTGGATATCGGAACCCTTTTGGAGGAATAACACGGCGTCTGCATCGAGCTTGACAACAGGAACCCGAGAACAAGCCTTGAGAGCAAGAGTGAAGTGAGGTTGTCAGGGGCGAAGTTGAGCTGGCACATTTGGTTGTAGAGGTGAATGGATTTGATGGGGAAGATGGACGATGAATGGGCTCTGATTAATGTGTTGTAGAGGTATGGGGATTAGCAAGGGATGGAGGCGAGAAGAGGGGAGAGGGCATGGTCGAGGTTGGAGAAATGGGGGAGAGATGAGAGAGTGATGAGTTTTGTAGAGAGTTGAGGGTTTTGAATTAGACTGGTTTTGATGAGGAGAGCTTGGGTCTGTTTGAGTTCATGCTCTAGCATTTGTTGAGAATGTGAGTGATGTGGGTCACTCTGTAAAAGGGAGGTCTCATGGTAGCACAAAATGGAAGAGAGAAGTTCTGTACTTGTTTTTGCGGAGGAAGGCAAAGATCACATCTTGGCTTCTGCTTGAAAGGAAAATGTGCACTTCTTATTTTAGGGGTGTAAACGAATTGAATATGAATTGGATATAGGGCTTATAATATCTGTATCCGCTTGTCAATTACGGATACAAATATGTAATATGGTTCAGTAAGAAAAACTCATATCTGTATCCACTTGAGAGAGTGGAGGCGCTGCTTCAAGTCATAGGACCACCGAGGTCACAAACCATGTAGGAAACCTTTATGAACCAAGTAGACCAACGCTACACAGGCTTCTGATAAACAGATTGGCAGGTGACGGAAATATTACCACTCGAGCGCGCAGGGTATGAATCAATCTTCCATGTGATAGTGAACAGCGGGAATGATAATCATCAGTTCTGAGACAATGTCTCCATCTCACGAAACCTTGTATCAGAATTTCATGGCCAACATAAATGGAACCATGTTGTCTGTTAGTTTCTCAGGTGATTCATACAGAGGATGTTAATGTTCAATCATGTTGGGTAACCAAAAACACTTGCCACTCCTGCACACAGAAAACTGAATCAGAAAGAACAACAATGTCAGTGGGAGAAGACAGACAATTTTCCTTCAATTTTTTGTTAATGCTTTCTTTATATCATTCTTTAAATATTTTCTGACAAGCAAGATTTCTGGTATAAACATATCTGCATGTTCCGCTTGCAAAATAAATTTTCAAAAACCTGCACCTCTCTCAAGTCTTATTGTTCACCGCCTTCTTTGCTGCAAAGAGCTGCTTGAGAAAAGAAAGCTTGTGTCCCTTGCGAGGAGATGAAGTTGAAGTAGTGATCGTGCCTCCTCCATTGCTCGTCACAACAGGCGAAACAGACTCAGCTTGTGGAGGGGATGGAGGTGGGAGAGTGAAGAGAGAAGCATTGAGCATGCGTATTATCTGGCTAAAGCTGGGCCGGGAATTTGGGTCCTCAACCCAGCACGACTGCACAATAAACACCAGTTCTGGGGGCACATCTTCTGGAAGAGGAGGTCGTACTTGCTGCCAGGATTTCCCCAAGAGCACAATACAAGTCAGATTGTGGTACTATAAATTAAAGAACATAAAGGATTACAAATAATCGTCATGCAGATCATGCAGGCAATACTTTCATGATGGTAAAGTGGTCCAGTGATCAGATTTCTTCAGCAGTGGTATCGATCAATTAGTGCATAAAATAAAGATTCAACTGGCATCATTTGTATTTATACAATTCAACTTAGTAAATAAATAACTGGAATAGGCCTCTACTATGCCCCCAGCATAAAACTCTCTTCTACTCCCTTGATTAATTGATCACTGGGTGAGAGTTTAACCGAGTTTTTGGGGACAACTGCCGACCCCTCAAATTATAATTTATTGGCCTCCCAACTGTTAAGCTAGCATGATAAGTTGATATATGTTATTAGCCCACAGCCTATGAAGCATGGATATGAACAGGAGACACTGGATAACTCAACAACTCCGGCAGGAACATAAAACACAGATATTTGTAAAAAGTAGGACACGGGGGGACACCGTGCACACAGCAAAAATTATCTCAACAAGTGGTCCGAGATACTATGTTTCCAAGAGGTCCCAGATACAAACTGTGTTGCTGGCAGTTTTTTAATGCTACCTCCATTTAATGTCCAAGGAGATAATCTTAACCCTTAAGCTAGATTAGTGCAATATTTACCACCCAAATGAGTGTTTCTTTAGTATCAAGCCCCGTACATTCATTCATGAAACCAAATCTTTCTGCCTTGGACTTTCCACACTAAACATATAGGACAAAACAAATGCTCCAATCAGAGGTTGGTAAATAAAATCACTTAAAAATTTCATACGTTCTGTGGCCTTTTAATGAAGAAAGATTTAAATCTGACCTAAGTCACTATAATGACATAACTTCGCTGGCAACCAGCAATTCATAGTCGGATAATCTATAATATCTATTCAAAACACAATCAAGGGCATGTTAGCTGACGACTGGAAGAGTTAATTATTAACAATCCTTGGTCAGAATATTGGATATGTAAATGGAAGGAGCAGAAAATTAGAACCTACAATAGTAGATACAATGATGACAATTATGACTCTACCCAAATTCCAAGACGAATGGAAGAAAGAAAATTAACAGCAAGATGTAGGTCTTGTAATTTTCTGTACAGTTGTATGAATAGATATTGTAGGAAATGTATTTGTTATTCGTTTTGAAAACATAATTCTCTTTGACAAGAAATTGATGTATTCTCCTTGAAGATACAAATAAACAGTGAGATGTTAAATTTTCAACAATATTATTTGTTGAAAATGCAAAGTAAAGCCATAATCAAGTGTTAAGTTGTCTCAGGCAAAGTGAACATTTGATAGTTTTTTACAGATTGTTGCTAGCGTATAGCACTTTTGATGGATGATTGTAGAGGTTCAAAATCATCATAGGTGTTATATGCTTGCACAAGGAAATAGATTTATATTAAACTGGTTGTTGCATCAAGCCAATTAAAACTATTTCTACTGAAAAATAAAAGAAAAAAGAACGCCAAAATACTAACACACACACACACACATAGAGAGAGACTTGTGTCATTCCGAAAGGATTTGAGGCCGAATCTTTCCCACTCAAATACAACCCTACGACATCCGAATGAAGGATTCATTCCGTTGAAATTGATCTATACTATTTCAAGTAACAAAAAAGGTTATAAAATCATGTATTCTAAATACTTTTTGCCCATCCATCAAGTAGGCACAAAAGGACGGCCAAAAATAAAATATTGCTTAGATCTACCTCTTTAGACATACAAATTCTTGATCCGACCATTTCATCATGATCTAAACACCAAAAACTCTTACACATCAATTTTGTTAGATTTCAAATATTCTACGCCATTAAACTAACAAACTCACTATTTTGGTCATCCATTTATGACTACTTGATGGATGGACAAAAAGTATTCAAAATACATGATTTTTATAAATGACTTTTTATTTTTAGTTACTTAAAATAATGTAGATCAACTTCAATGGAGTGGATCTTGCATTCGGATGTCGTAGGGCTGTATTTGAGTGGGAAAGATTCAGCCTCCAATCCTTCCGGAATGACAAAAGTGTGTGTATAGACATGTGTCATCCTTCCAATCAAATCCAACCCTACGACATCCAAATGCAAGATCCACTTTGTTGAAGTTGATCTACATTATTTTAAATAACTAAAAACCAAAAATCATGTATTTTGAATACTTTTTACCCATCCATCAAGTAGGCACAAAATGAACAGTCGAAAATAGCATATTGCTTAGATCTATATCTTTAGACATACAAATTCTTGATCCGACCAGTTCATCATGATCTAAACACTTAATAACACACCAATTTTTGTTAGATTTCAAATATTCTATGCCGTTAAGCTAGTCAACTCACTATTTTGTTAGATTTCAAATATTCTATGCCGTTAAGCTAGTCAACTCACTATTTCGGCCGTCCATTTTGCGAATACTTGATGGATGGGTAAAAAGTATTCAAAATACATGATTTTTGATTTTTTTTTTTACTTGAAATAATGTAGATCAACTTCAACGGAGTGGATCTTGCATTCAGATGTTGTTGGGTTGTAATTTGAGTGGGAAGGATTTGGCCTCGAATCCTTCCGAAATGACATCTCTCTCTCTACATATATATATACATATATGTATATATATATATATACACATATACAATATGATATGTATACATATATATATGTACACATATACATATATGTATATGTATACATATATGTATAGAGAGAGAGCACTCTCTCTCTCTCTCTCTATATATAATATATATATATATATATATATATATATATAATATATATATATATATAGAGAGAGAGAGAGAGAGAGTAGACTTGTATCCTTTCAAAAGGATTTGATCCCGGATCCTTCCCACTCAAATTCAACCCTCCAACATTCGAATACAAGATCCACTCCGTTGAAGTTGATGTATACTATTTCAAGTATTTATAAACCAAAAATCAAGTGTTTTAAATACTTTTTGCCCATCCATCAAGTAGGGGAAAAACGGACGGCCTAAATAGTGAGTTGGTTAGTTTAACGGTGTAGAACATTTGAAATCTAACAAAAATTAGTTTATAGGGGTTTTTTAAATGTTTAGATCATAATGAAATGGCCGATCGAGAATTTGTATGTCTAAAGACATAGATCTAACCAACTCACTACTTTCGGCCGTCCATTTTGCGTCGCTTGATGGATGGGCAAAAAGTATTTAAAACACTTGATTTTTGGTTTATAGATACTTGAAATAGTATAGATCAACTTCAACGGAGTGGATCTTGTATTCGAATGTTGGAGGGTTGATTTTGAGTGGGAAGGATCCGGGATCAAATCCTTTTGAAAGGATACAAGTCTATCTCTATATATATATATATATATACATATATATATATATATATACATATATATCATATAATATATATATTACATATATATATATATATATACATATATATATATATATATATATAGAGAGAGAGAGAGAGAGAGAGACTTGTGTGTGTGTGCGCGCGCGCGCGCGACAGTTCTACTCAATCAAACATTCAATAGCTATTAGAATTGTTCCAAGTGTGTATCAAGTCCAACAGGTGATTATTGAGTTAAAATTTAGGTGTACGTTGCTATTTCTGTGAAATTGGTCGTGGCATAAAGAACAGTTAGAACATTTCTATTAGCAAAACAAAACAAACGGTTAAGATATATTTCTCCAGATGAAAGGCCTTGAAAAATTTTATCCGTAGTCTTGAGTTGCTATTTTGCATTCCACAATAGTAGCAGTAAGACTGGTTGAGAAAATGGTTAACGACATTCACCTTAAAAGCAGCAGCATATGCAGCCTGCAAGTTGGACATGCCTTCAAATGGCATTCGGTTGGTTAATAGCTCCCACAGGACAATTCCAAAGCTATAGACGTCAACCTTGTTTGTGTAATGCTTCTTCTCACCACGACGAAGCGTTACAGTGCTGTATAACTGCAAGGTCAATAATTTCTAATAAGGGTAGTATAAAATGTAAAGGAAAGAAAGGGGGGAAAAAACACATTCAAGTCACATAAAGAGAATACTAAAAAAGCATAAGAGGATGGGTGCTAACTAGCAAAATGTATATCAGGATATCATTGAAAGAGAAAATAAACTCCAAAAGTTTATTTTTTGAAGGTGTAATATAAATTCAAGCACATTTAGAAAGTTTTTCTTCATAAAGGACTACTTTTCTGCATTGTGCAGAACACAGATCTGACTCTTCATTTAAATTCTCACCAACTACTGCCCCTTCATAGTTTAAAAGTAAAGAATTCTGTCTACAAGCAACTGCCAAGTGAATGTCATTGACAAATTTCTCAGATGCCTTGTGTAAGAAAAATGTAAGTTACCAGAGAAAAGAGCATTTTTCTATCCCATCATTAGATCAAGCTTGATTGTTGGCCTTGCCATACTAACTGTATGATATGTAGGGGACATTTCCCTCCTCAGTTAGATTAGAAAAAGAATTACTTATTCTCAGGGTTTAATTCAAGCACGACTTTTGATTGTCATTCACTCACTCTACATAAGATACCCCTACTTGCTGAAATTTCACGTCATCCATGTCCAGTATGATGTATCCACCATGTCAGACACAACATATAAAAATATGTCTACACTATGTACCATGGACAAGGATACAACACAAATACAAATCTGGAAAGTATATTAATACTGTAGTCACAACTCTAAAATGTTATAAATGTATTTCATAAATTTTGCATGTGAAGCATGGATAAACAACCCAGAAAATGGGATACCACATGGGATGACTGAAAACTTAATATTTTCAACAATTTACTTAAATCAATATAAAATTCAGAAAATTTCAGTTTTTTCTTTTATTCGTGTTTTTTTTTTTCCCTGTGGAGATAAAGTAGGGCAAAAGCAATCTCATATTGAAAATAAGTTTGTTTTATTATGTCACTAAAACATCAAACTTTACACATTTGAATAACTTCCACACAAGCATTATAAGGAGACTACAAGTGTTAATCTGTTACATGCCAAACATAGACACCTCTTCATGATAAAATTTCATGCTACCTACTGTGAACAAGATGAAACCTTACACTGTGATTATCCCTTCTGCAAATATTGTGACACATTATTGCTTGTAATTCTTCCAATGTGATGTAAACTCAAATGTACAAATATAAGATGCTCCACATATAAATAATCACAAAGAAACACATTACAGCTGCATGTTCATGCGTTTGGAAAATCAGTGCGTAAAACCCTGTGTTTAGGCCAGAAAATGACACTAGCATCCACGTCAACTGTCTACTTTAACACAGTCCAAAGTGTATGTGCGCATCCACTGTCTATGATTGAAAAAAAATCTAGCATAACTTGCCATATAACTTTTTCTATATTTCAGCTAACAACCTCACTATCACTGGCTAAATTGGTCATTAAAATATCAACAGTTGGCTTTATTGGAAAGAGATAATAAATGAAAAAATATGCATAAAAATATAAATAAATGAAAAAGCTGATGATACCTCAGGGGCCATCCAACGGTAAGTCCCAGTTTCAGCAGTCATCATCTCAGTAACAGTTTCTTCTCTTGCAAGTCCAAAATCAATAAGCTTAATGTTCTTCTGATTAGCCGTAAGCAATAAGTTATCTGCAAATTTAAACATTTTTAGTAAGCACACATGTATTGGAACAAAATGAACACTCGGGAAGAAACCTTGACAGAAAAAGTTGACACCACATAAAATAAAAAGGTTGGATCTTTGTGACCAAATTCACCCTCTAATCTGCATCAAAACATTTATCAACCTCATGTCTAGGACGACGACCAAGTCAAATAGAAGCTCAGTAATCAAAGAGTGACAGTTCAAAAGAAGTTCTCTGGGAAGAGTCTAGAAGCCTAATTATCTTATAGGCTATATAACCTAAACAAAGAAGACAAAGCTAACAGCCAAAGAAAAAGAACATCTAAACAACTAACCGGCTGATGACATTATGAGAATATTACAAACTTGATATTACTACTGGCAAAAGAATTTTCCTAAGAAGATCCTGACACCATATTCACGCATGAAGTTGAAGCTAACTGAAGGGCATCAAAAAACAATGTAGTAACAATACAATTTTCTTGGCATAGCCGCATGTCATTCACACATCTGAAAGATAAACCTCATTAATATGTCAGAGAAAAACAAGTTTCAAATCCTCAACGATATCCCCAGGCGGGCTGACCTTTTCCCCTCTGGTAACCAGTTCTGGAAGTAAAAGAAAATTTAGCTACATCCTAACTGAAACCATTATGTGAAGGATCCACACCAAATGATATTGTATGGGGAAAAATGAACATCTCTGGAATAAACACAGTTTTTTCTTGACCAATAAATGATCCAAAATAGAAAAGATGAGATTAATCCAACTTACCTATGGGTGGAAAAATAAATAGTAAAGATGCTAAAGGACTATAATCACCAAATCCTATGTTGAATTTTTCCTCTAATTACCAAAAAAATGTTTATTCTAACTGCTGGAGAGAAACCTCATGAAAGTGGCTAAAACCATTGAAATTTCGAGGTTTAAAGATGAAGTTTATTTCATTATTCCCAACCATCTCAAAACTCTTGAAAGTAATAAACAGTATTAGATACATTGTGATGAGGATAATATGTACTCAAAGAATCTCCATCTGTTTTTAAATCCAACACTCGCAAGCATTGTCTCAAATATCTTAATTTAGCATTGCATTAAGAATTCCTTTTTTTAGATTTTTTTTTAAGCTGAAAGACACCTTCAATCTGTTAAGGGAACTGTGGTGCAGATTTTTTACCGCGAGCGATCGAACGGTGATCCATACCACAAGCGAGAGTAAGGAAGTGGGTAGTGTGTGAAGAAAAGTGATGCACAACATAAAAAAGAAAAGACACGAGATTTTTTTACGTGGAAACCCAAATCGGGAAAAAAAACATGGGAAGGAGGAGAAGATTTCACTATAATTCTCAAGTTACAGGAATTATAGAGAATTTGTTGGTATGTCACTGAGATAGGATCGACTGGAAGGGAAGAACCCTCTTTTTTGTTTTAGAGGTCTACTTATACTGAGTTGTCGGTATGGAGGCAGATGGGTGCTGACCAAATCTCTATAACTGCACAATCTGCAAATGTTGATTTGTTATAACGGCCATAATTATTGGCGCTGGACTGTTGGGATTGCATAAGAAAATCTTGCCATCGTCCATAACTTCGCTGAGTATTACACATTTTGAACATAAGAGAGGAAGGAGAGGCGTAACTACAGTAGGACAACTAGGTGGTCGTTACTGGGAACTTCTGGAGTGAAATCGAGAGCCTTGGACTGCAGATAGCTCAACAGCGATAGTCTTTAAAGCTGGAGGCTGCTCCGAGATGATTTGAGACAGCAAAGCTTTCGAGATGGAAGAGTTTTGATATGAAAATTGATTTTGGTGCGGTTTGGAGTGATTCTAGGAGGATGTAGAGTGGTGGAGGCTCAGGACAGACCAGTGGTAAAAAAATTGACCTCATGATCTCAGTAGGAGGCTTTCAGTTGCATGAACATGCGTCACCATCTTGGTAAGGGTCAATTTTTTTACTACTACAGATGTCCTCTACTCTTTCTCTTGCCGGAGCTTGCAGGAGGAAAGTCGGAAGAGTAGAGTTGGTAGAGATCCTTAAATGCCTAGACTTCTTGATGTCTGTGAGCAAGGGAGAATTTGAATCATAAATGTTAATCTTTTGGATTGACTTGGAAATTACGCGGCTGGCTAACAGTTGGCACGTCAATCGATCGCTTGAAATCTGTAGCTGGCGTCTTTTCGAATTCTGGGGCCATAATGACTGAATTGTGTTGCAGAGGCAGTTGTTATCTACTGTTGACTCTGTTGAATGAAATTACGGGTTGTGGACCGACTTTTCAGGGATTGAGAATTCAAAGTGGAGAATGGTTGGCTTCTCTTCCGTCTATAAATATAACGAAGTCTTTTTGAAATGAAATCACATATGTTTCTCCAGAAAATCCTTACTTCAAAATTATTCCTTCTCAAATTCACTGCATGTCTTCCTCTTTTTTCATTAGGAAGAAAAAGGAAAGGGAAAGAATGGAATGGAGGAAATGGCGGACATGCCCTCCCTTTTGAGAGCCTGGCTGGAGTGATATGTCAGTCATCGTAATTAGCCCGTCATGAAATATCAGTCATCGTGATTGAGCATCACTGTCAGGGTGATATAAAGGGTTTTGCTTCAAGTTGGCTTGTTCGTCTGGTCTCTGGCTTGCCTGGTCCAGTTCCGATCTTGAGGCTAGGAGTCCTCTCCTGATAGTGCGTATGAGGTAGGAATATGGGCTATCCTGGGCGGTTACAGAAGAGGATGCGAGTTCACTACAATCCTGCTTGTCTTGGAGTCTTCATTCTGACCGGACACTGCTGCCTTGCGCTTAAGACTCGTCTTACAGTGAGCAACAGGAGGCGAGTATGAGGGGTGTTTTCGTCGGGAGATCGACAATGAAGCGCTCCTTTCAGAGCTCTGACCTCTACCTCAAAATAAAGAGTTGATGATGTGATATCATCACTGGCTTGTGTCTTAGAGATTCCATTCTGATCAGATAACACTGCCTCGTGTGCCTTCTAATGGATGTTCTCCGGAGAACATGCTCTTGGAGTTTGAAGGTGAGTTTGGACGTAGCGGCAGGATGAAACTATTGAATTGGAATCATCTGTATTTCTTTTCAAAAAAAAGTGTAAACACAGAACTGTAATGGTGTTTTATATCTCTTGTTAGATGTAATCAAATATGTGTTCGGAATGGAAAGACTTTCCAGAATAAAATATATATAAATATCTTTAGAACGGAAATGTTTGTTTAGATCTTGCCTGGATTGCTTTACCGCTGGTCATGTTCGGGGTCGATCATGTCTCCTTAGAGTTTTGGTCTTTAACTCCGAGATGTTTGATTTGACATGTGGACGATTTGATAAACTTGCAATGCTTCAGAGTGGGGGTAGTCCCATCAGCGGTACCTGCAAACTTTTGGCCTCAGAGTGGAGGAAATTCTTGCAGTGGAGTTGGATTCATATACGCTTCCGAGTAGGGGTTTCACCCATCAGCGGAGCTATGAACTTGAGACTCTGAGAGGGAAAAATCCCTACAGTAGAGTTAGCCTCCGAGTGGGAAATTCCAGCACCGAAGTGTGAAATTTAGTAGAGCTCTGAGTGGGAACATCCCACAATGGAGGGATTATGCGCACACAAGCATGCAATGGTACAACTCAAAATTAAATGTTAGATGCAACATAATAAGAGCTAATGAAAGTCGTAAATTAAATAGATTAAGCTGACAAGACTATGTACACTTAGCTTCAAATTACATGAAACTAGTACGTCGAGGGGATAATCCAAATAAGAAAACCCTCATCTATATACCATATGCCTCGTGTAGTTCTAGGCTAAACATTCACAATCATATCGTCCCGAAATGGGTAATACATACATTCTCAAAGGTGGTGTTCGGATGATACCAGGGAGACTGTGACTCTCTGATATGTTTGATTTCTCCAGCCTCTAATCGCACGAAATAGTACGTCGAGGGGATAATCGAAAACAAGAAAACCCTCATTTATATATCATATGTTTCATGCAATTATCAGCTCTCTGAAACCTTACCTGCAAATTGAAAAGAGACCAGAAGTGGGTATCACTCATCGACAGATTGGATGCGTCAACTCCAAGTGGGGAACATCACATCAGCGGAGTGGCGATCCGGACCTCCGAGTGGGAAAAATCCTAGCAACGGAGTTGGACCTACGAGTGGAGAAATCCCATCAGCAGAGTCGGGTTCACAATTGCTTTCAAGTGGGGAAAATCCCATCACGGAGTTGTAACCTGGTAAGGACCTGAAGTGGGGGCACAACTCAACGACAGATTGGGTGTGTCTACTATGAGTGGAAGAAATTCCAGCAACAACGTGACGATCGGGCATGAACCCGACAGAGGAAAACTGCCTAGGGTTCATCTGCCCAGGGTCAGATAAGGGGAGCTCGTAACCTAGTATTTATATTTCCAAGTGAGGAAATCCCATCAGCGGAACAACAAATGAGGGCTCTGAGAGGAAAAAATCCCTGCAACAGAGGAGGGCTCCGAGGGAAAAATCTCACAGCGAAAGGTTTCGATTCCCGTAGGCTAATCGAGAAAGGGCTCTTGGGCAAGTCTGCATTGCCGTCTCTGAGTGGGGACACAGTCCTCCGAGTGGGAAAAATCTCATCAACAAAATGACCGAGTCCGAGTGAAAAAATCCCAGCAATGTAGTTCCGAGTGGGAAAAATTCCATTAGCAGAACATCTAGACACAGTCCTCTGAGCGAGAGAGATCCCATCAGCGGAGGGACCGACTCCGAGTAAGGAAAATCCCAGCAGCGGAGTAGATCTGAGTGGGAGAAGTCCTATCATCAGAACATCTAGCTTGAAAGGACTACAATGGTTAGGAGCAGAAATATCATTTTATTCAATATTGGAATGGAATACATGAAGCTGAAATACAGAAAATATAGTGATATAAGTACTAAGTACTGTCCTGTCTCTCGGAGATGTGAAATCACTCAATGCTTTGTATTGGGCAATTAAATATTGTGGCTGGGCAGGCGATGGAGCATTGAGCTGTCTGGATTCGGAGGTTGCTTCGGAAGTGAGGATATACTATTGAGAAAGCCTTATTGGATGAGCTCTTTCAAGTACTTCCAGAGGATCCAGTAGTGGATTGTCTTGTGTCCCTTGTAGTTATGGTAGGAGATATATTCTTCTGCTCCAGGAAGTGTGGGATCGTATTGGATGGTCTCGGGCGCCTAAACCATGGCTAGTCCTTAATGGTGTTGAAGATCTCTTTGATGGAAAGCCTCAATGGAGTGAAATGTTTCATTGTTTTGTAAGTTCAGAGCGAAATAATGAAAGGATGGAGAGCGCCTGCCTATTAAAGGCAGGTTGTTCCCAGTTTCGATCTTCGGAATGAGCGGAGGCTTCGTGCGAAGACTTCGACTTTCCTCCGATGTCACCGTGTTTCACGGTATGGTTGAAGAAAGTTTTCATTGCCTCCTCCAATTGGATGTAGGGTTAAGCTCGTGACAGGACTTCGCTCATCCGAGTAACATTGTGCTTGAGAAGATGCTTGTACAAGGGGTGAGAAACCTGCAACCCGCTGATGAACGCAAGCGCAGAGATGTCCTTACCGTGGTCGAAGACATTGGCTAGCTGGCTTTGAAAGAAGCTGATATATGATTTAAAGTTATCGCTCTGGTTCATCTTGTCGGAGAGGTGGTGATGGTCGTTCTTCTTGGCCTCTCGGCAAGAGGCGCACTGGGTGAGGAACGTTTCAGTTAAATCCTCAAAGTTATGAAGAGAGCAGAGAGTAAGGAATAGAATCAATCTGATGCCACGCCTTTCAGGCTAGATGGAAAAATGGGACACAAGAGTTGATCATTGTGGGAATAGATTACAATCTTGTCCCTAAAATGTCTGGTGTGTGCTGGATGGAGTCGCTCACTCCAGAGTAATAATCGAATGTCAGAGTCGAGAACTTCTTCGGGAACTCGTACCCCAGAAGTTCTTACGAAATGGGAAAGTCAGAGATTTTAGCAGCTGAAGGCGTTGGATGACCTTGTAACTTAGCTTCTATGATCCGTCTTTGGATCAGATCGTCAAGGACTCAGAGATGGGAGATCCACCGACTTCAGGCTCACTTTTCTGATAACGTCGATGACTGGTTGTTCTGAAGGGCAGCAATTTAAGTCTAAAGTTAGTTGTTAAGCTGCCTCAATCCTCTTGGTCACAGATGACATTCTCACGGTTGAGAGCCGAAAGCGATCGAGAGCCTCTTGCTCCGATTCTGATTGGCTTGTTCCTTTATCTGCTCTTTTATGTTGGAGAGCAACTGAAAGAACTGGTCCTCGTGCTGTTGCGGTGGTTGGACAATGGTAGCTGCCTCCTTGGGCGAGGAACCGGTACCCTTGGTGGTATGTGGCTGATCGATGGTGAAGGGACCATGCCCCCAGCTGTGCTGATGGCCTAACCTTTGACGTTTTGCACCGTTGATGGCTTGCTTTCATGGGGCCATCGTCGATGTGGAATAGGCTTTTTGAAAAAGGTTTTGGGTTTTAGGGGAAAGACCACGAGTACAGGGACTCAGGTCTCAATAAAAGCACCATTTGAGGTGAAAATTTTCCGCGACGATTGCTCCACACCACGAGCAAGAGTAGGAAAGTGAAGAGTCAGTGAATAAAAGTGGTACACAGTATAGAAAAGGAGAGACAAGATTTTTTACGTAAAACTCAAATAGAGAAAAATCACAGAGGAAAAGATTCCACTACAATTCTCAAGTTACATGAATTACAGAGAATTTGTTGGTATGTCTCTGAGATAGGATCGATTGGAAGGGAAGAACCCCCTTTCTCGTTAGAAGAAGAGGTCTAGTTATACTGAGCTGTCGGCATGAAGGCGGATGGAATGGACCAAATCTTTGTAACTGCACGATTTGCACATGTTGATTTGTTGTAACAGCTGTGATTATTGGCGCTAGACTATTGAGATTGCATGCAGGAAATCTCGCCACTGTCCATAACTGCTCACGCTGATGAGCTTTACACATTATGAACGTGAGAAAGAAAGAGACGCGTAACTGCATGTGGACATCTCGGTGGCCGTTACTGAAAATTTTTGGAGTGAAATCGGGAGCCTTAGACTGCAGAGGGCTCCGCATGGATATAATCTTCAGGGCTGAAAGTTGTTCCAGGATGACTTGAGACAACGGAATTTCCAAGGTGAAGAAACTTTGGTATGAAAGTTGACTTAGGTGAGGTCTGGAATGATTCTGAGAAGATGTGCAGTGGCGAAGGCCTCGAGACGGACCGAGAGTTGTGGATGTCTCAGTGGGAGGCTTTTAGTTGCACGGACACGTGTCACCATCTTGATGAGGGTCAATATTTGACCACTACAGAAACACATCAATATCACTCTAGAAAAAGAAATTATGTTATACATAAATATGAATATATCCAATATCTACTTTAAGAGTGAATGGAGCATAGCTTAAGTATCACATCTTTATAGTGCATTTTGAATGCGATCTTACTCTAACCCTTCATGTTTTCTTCTTTGTTCTACTGTTTGTATTCATTTGCTATTAGATTTTTTAGCCAAAAGACTATCTTCACTCTTAATCAGAAACATATCAAAGTCGGGCCATAAACAGAGGTTGCAATACAAAGAAGAAGTATATCAAACATTTACAACCGCTGAATATTACCATTCAGTCTAGAATGCAAATGAACGAAATGAACTTTGTTCGAGTTGCTTACTCATAAGACTCGCATAAATTAAATACTCTTAACTACGAAAGCGGAATGGTTGTGAGCAATAGACATTTTTCTGCATCTTCACATAAAATTATTAATGATGTCAACTAATACAGTACATTATTTTCATGTGTATTTCAAAAAAAAAAAGTATATTATTTTTTCAAATGCATATCCAGATATTTACCAGGTTTCAGATCTCGGTGGATTATCCCATTAGCGTGTAGACAATCCATTGCACAGGCAATATCAAGTGCAAAGTTAATTGCTGTTCGAAGATCAAGCTGTCTAGGCCTTATACCGTTCAAGTAATTTTTCAGCGACATTCCTGGTAGCAACTCAGTGGCAATCACCATGAAAGGGTCCAAGCAAGCGCCAATGAACTGCAAAAGAGAGGAGAAGACATGACGTCATAAAATTTTGCAAATAATCAGGTCAAATATGGCAATAAAGGTAGTTAACTCTCAAATATTTCCCAGTTCAGGTCTAGTGCATGAGAAAAAATTGGAGTTAACCATGAATTTGAGCACACTGCATGTAGGAAACACACCTTTACAAGGTTTTCATGTTTCACTCGGCACATCATATTTACTTCTCGAATAAAACGACTTCTAAGTGTTGACTTTTCTTCAGGTGTGTCACCACTATTGAGAACCTTGATTGCTACAATTTTCTCTCCGTACCTGATTGAAAATAGGTGTAAAGAGCAAAAGGAACTTATGTCAGTCTTTTTAGTTGAAACAAATAACTTTTTCACAAAGATCTCTTAAAGCATTACAATGGTTCTCGGCAAATCAATGCACAAAAATTGAACCATATTACATCCACAAAAATGAGTCCATTCACACATTCCTTCAGAAGAGTTGATGGAAGAAACAGCAAGGGAATTGTACAGAATTAATTGAACATCTGTCATCAATATCAAGCACTAACATTTGGAAGTCCAAAACACTTATAGGAAATATAAGGTAGAAAAGAATTAAACACCACATAAAAATTAGGTAAAATGTACGAGACAACATTGAGAAAGTATAGCTTGCACTTAAACACGGACATGCATGCAACGAATAATCTACTTAACCAATTGTTCCATACTTCAATGAAATAAACTTAAATCTATCTAGTCTAAGGTGGATGTGTTCCATATAAATTCGAATACTATAATGGAACAGTGATAACATCATAATTTCATGATCATGACTCTAAGCATGGTTTCAAATATCGGCCTATTCCAATATATATCATCAATTTGTATCGGGTTTTAAGGTACTTGATCCATATTAACCCTACAATATTAGCCGATATGGCCGATAGTGAATGTCAATAATGACAATTTGCTACTAAAAATCATGTGACCCGGTATCGATACCGAAACTAAGATTTTAAACCATGCTCTGAAGTGTCAATGGGTATTCATGAAGTGTCCTCAAGTATTTTAGCATCTGATATTTCACAAAAGCCTAATTATTCTCTTTCAAATACAAGACACATTCAAAGCAGGTCGTCTCTCTAAAAAAGTGTGTATCCAGTATCTACCAGCTTTTCTTTTTTTTCTTTCTTTTTTTTCTTTTTTAATTTTTGAGATTGTTCCTGTACCATTCTATGCACAATGTTAAATTTAACCATCTTCCGCATGGAAGACCTTACCATGCCTGACATTGAAGTAATGTTAAAGAATGTCTCCAGTCTACTCCTTCTGCAGAACAGTAGAAGAATGCTCTCTGATTGCTTTAATCAATTAACTTGAACATCGGTATTATTGGGCTTTTTTGATCCTATTATTGCTGGGAAACCAATTCTGATGCTGCACCCATCATTTTGAAGGATAGATATCCCACTCTTTCAAGCTTCCTAACAGAGATATTGATTTCATTGGAGAAGTTACCAGTCAACATGAGTAATGTTCCTGTAAAAATTACCACTTAGTTGACCCAACATCTCTTACACAACTCCAAAAATAAGTACTTGACATATTTTCTATTTTTAATGATGCATAATTGGCACATTTCAACTCTATTGACATCATCTCAGAAGACCATGTTGTAGTGACTTCAAAGAACATGAAAATTACTACCTACCAGTAATCTCATTACTGTAATAAGGACCCACATAAAATAAATAGGACTTAAAATACTGGAAAAAACCTCAAACTAACTTCCGTCCTGGTATCAGTTCCTCTGGGCCAGAGTGATCCTCTCTAGAAAGAACCTTCAAAATCTTTTCTTCAGTTCTCTTCTTCATTATTACTACACATACTCTACATAGGATTTTTCTTTTTGTTAATTTGGTGCACACTTGGTATTATGCTTTCTCGCCTGGCATGAAATCAACAATAGTGATATTATGCCTAGGAATAGAGCATAGTTCATGTCTAAGACATTCTCAGTGACATATTTTACCATCTCCAGCAATTGTCGGTCCATTCAAAGCGCTCATCGCTCAGACCTATCAAATTCATGAAATTCTTTGTTAGTGGATACACTAAAATAGGCACGATGTGAAGCTGAGCCGGGTATTCAACTAATTAAACATATGATACAAGTACCCTGATAATTCTGCAGAGCCCAACTTCATAGCTGTTCGCTTGTGATAAATGTTTCATTGGAAATGTTACCTTCAAAA